>CM023199.3:19657185-19770361 GCA_004115045.4 Sinella curviseta | reverse complement strand
AGGCCAAATGGAGTCACAGCCAATTCATACAGCATCAAGACCCTCGAGAAGGGCGCGTTGCCAACAATAAATCGCTTGCATTTATCCGATATGTTGTTGATCCACTCCATCGTGATGTTGTTCTGATAACCAATTAAATAAGTAATACCAACAAAAATAAGTTTCCGTGAAGTGAATTAGCCAGTGATTGAATATTTACTGATAATGGAAAATAAAACCACAATAATTTGAAATTGGAAATGCTTACGTAAATTACAGTTTTCCGGGCCATAAAATATGTGTACGCCACTTTCAATAGTTGGTAGGAAACGTAAATTATATCAGCCATCTTTGCCCTCTTGTCCAAGAAAAGAGTGACAAGGAATGCTGAGAGCAAAACGTTGTTTCCATGATTGATCTTTAGCATGGAATCAAAAGTTTTGTTTGTGATGGCATTGTTGTCTCTAGCCAAGCGGTAGTGTCGCCAGCATTTAATATCTTTCTCGGTGTTGCTGAGAAAAGGAAGAATGGATGCAATGGTTTGTGAGGCAATTTGCCCAAATCTCCTGATGTGCTTGTCATGAACAGTCGTAACGAAAATTATCAAATTCCGGATTGCATCCATTTGGGCAAAATTCAGCATGTGCATTGCCATTCCAATTGAACCAACAATATATGTGTGCGCAAAGGAATCCTTAGCATTATATTTCGCGTATAGGCGGTCTGTATTCCTGTAGTCATCAACGGTCCACATCTCCAGTCCTGCACATAACTCAGCAGCGTGCTGCAGGAACATTTCCTTGATTGACCAATCGTCACTCCAATCCTGGACGAATACGGATCTTACCAGTGCGAATAGTATTGACCCAACGAAACAGAATCCAACAATCCATCGTTGTTTCCTGGAATTTCTCTCGCTGCTCAGGTCTGTAGTACAAGCTTCATAATACTCCCAATGGCGTAGCATGTCATCAATCTGGTCTTGCTCATATGTGAAAAAGTAATAGGAATAACCTATAGCAATGCCCGTCATAGCGTAGGACGCAATGTCATAGAGATCCTCTGGTGCTCGAGTGTCGAGGAAACCCAATATGAAACGCTTGTTGTCAATGACCGACCTTGAAATGGAGAGCGGAGAAAACAGGCCAAACAATATCTGAAAATATAAGAATGCGCAAATTCATTATTGCTATTCAGCAAAAATATTCTCTGGATTTTCTGCTAGAAACTTACCGGTTGGATACGGCTGAAAAAGCGTCCCCTTCCTGTTTGCTCTGCTCTTCTCTTCCTGTCCGTATTGTAAGAGCTAAAGCAGAATATATACAGGATATCGAACATCAAATGCACTTCCGTTTTAATCCCAGCACCCACAATGAAATGAAACGTTGTCCGCTTTTTATGTCGCCGCTCTGATCGTTCTTGTCGAAGGCGCAGGAACATTGAAATGACACCATTGTTTCCTCCCTGAAACAGTTTCGAAATCCTCTTCTTTTTCACTACAGTTTCGGTTGGAACTCCTTTAAAGATCCAGACACCGGAATTGTTTTCATCGCCAGACTCCTCTTCTTTCAGCTTTCGCTTTCCCAAAAGCTTGAAGCTCCATCCCGAACCCTTTCTGTAATTTCGGAAAAAATCTTTTTTCAGAATTTGCTTTGTTTTTCCACTCACCGCTTTGACGTTTCCGTATCCCTCAGCTTCTAAGTCATTTGACTTTGTTCCAGCGGCATCATTGTTTATCCCAATATTCTCCAGAAAACCAACTGGTTTTCCACCCGCGCTTTCCCCATTCCGTTCCCCTGGTACAGTTCCATTGATAATCCGATTGTTAGCATCTTCCCACTTTTTAAGCTTTCCGTGACGCCAAAAGGTTTCTGGTGATTCAAATTTCCCTTGTTTTGGATTTGCAGCGGCATAGTCGTCACATTTGGCATTCAAAATATCCCAGGCCTTTTTATTCCACTCTTCGTCACCGTGATCCTCTTCATGATTTTCACTTTCTCCGTCTTCTATGCCACCACCTTCCTTCCTGTTTACTGTGTTCACACGATTTAATGGATCACCTCTCTCGGTAACTGTAGAGATGCTGACACCGCGCTTATCATCAATGACTGATCCACTTTCCAGTGATCCTTCAAGGTCAGCACCGTCACCTCTTTTACTTTCTCCAGTGAAAACTGCATGAGTGACACTTTCCTCTGCTTTCTTCTTCCTCCTCTCCCTCTCCTTCTTTGCTTCCTCGACAACAGAGAAGCCATCCTCGGGTGGTATAGCTAAATGAACGTCAAACCAATTATGATTTCCACCAACAATTCCCACCGGAGGCATCTCGATATCATGACGCCCTAACGAGGACGGCTGCTTAGCAGCCATTATGATTATTAAAAATTATGGCACTAATGAGATGCAGGTCTTAAGTGAAAACTAATAAAATCTGCACATGCTTAAATATAGCCAGAGATTACTTTCTCCGAAAAATGCAGAAACCGGATAAAAATATAGGCGTGGCACGAAAAAGAGTACGCTCAGATGGTACATATGTATACTATGTACAAGCATCGATTAATTTAAAATTACGTCAATTGAACCGGATAGTGTCGGGAGGGCAACAAATAATACGGAAATATTATCATTCATTGAACTGAAAAAAACATTTTTACACAGGACAGAGTAGCACATAAAACCATAAATATGCATATGTACAAAGGAGAGAAGCTAAAAAAGTGTCAATCTGATCTGTTGGAACAAAGCGAGCCAAGAAGGAGCACGCAACATGTGCGTATTGTGCAGAACATTATCTGCACCACATGAGGTCAACAAGACAATATCCACCTCCCTCACTCTCCTTCATACCTGTTAGCTATTCAAGCTACATAACGATATAGAATGGTCACCCTTCCACCGCCACCAACATCTTTTTACTAACCCCAAAATGCAACTTGCACAATGTGCAGCAGAGAAATAGGGTCATCGATTTCCATGTACACACCAGCCAAGGTTAAAAATTAAAATTTAAAAAAATCTTTATTTTTTAAATATGCTTTCTTCCGATCGGTTGGAATCATCTTATAATATTTTTATTTCTGCAAAAACGGAGTGGTTAATAGAAAAATTATGGCAATGAAAAAAACATTTCAAAAGCTCACATTATATTTAATTACTATATTTATGACTGTCGTATTATAGAGTGCTAACTGTTCATTGTAATGGAGCATCTAACGTATTAGGAATTAGTCTGCCTGTTTGAATGCAAGCTTAACGAAAAAATTACTAATAAAAAGCATCCCAGTATCTTCAAGAAGTACGGTCTATGCAACCTATTGCCTATGTTTTTGTGTTTTTCTCCAATGCAAGCATACTCAAGAAGACACAATGTTCACTGACGCTCTGCTGAAAGAACAAAGAGATTTTAGTGTAGAAAATATCGCCTTGGCTGTCTGTCATCATCGTCATTGCCGTTTTATCTACTGAAGCTTGCTATGATTAAGACGAAGAAGGATATAGTGTGCGCAATTGGTATTCATCCTTATAAAATGGTTTTATTGCATATTATAATTTGCATCATACCAGAGAATCCAAATTTCCATGTCCACCCCCCATTTTGGTGGACAGTGGACGGACAGTGGACAATGGACAGTGGAAAGTGGACAATACACAGTGTATTATACTTTGTACAGGCATTTTCATAACGACTAATGACTGGCTTGTGGCGCACTTGTGAGCGGGAGTACAAGTGGAGCCAAAGTCAGTTCATTGTTTCTTGATCATTTTTTTCATCTTCTCTTGCTACAAGATTATAATTTTGCTATTACATATATCAATTATTGTGGACCCTAAACTGCTAATTGCATAAAAGTAAATCAATACTGGATAATGTTCTAAAAATACAGACAAAAAACGGATGGCTATATGTACATAAAATATTCCATTTAAAGTATACGTACGTAGTATGTACATGATCATGATACCATATTATCCGTTATAGATAGTGATTGTAGCAGTTAAAATTCATGATCTATTACATACATACATACTTTAAAATTAAAACGTTCATTAGTTTACAGCACAAAATGATGTGATGTAAACGCAAACATTGCCAGTTGTTAAAATTGGCTAAGATTTAAAGATAGCGGATTATTATCAATATGCCCCTTAATTATTTCATGTATTAAAATTATATAATACACAGTTATGTATTTTTGCTGTCCACCTTGTCCACTGTCCACCGTCCAGAAATGATGGACAAACTGGACAGTGTCCACTGTCCACTATCCACTTTCCAGTGGACATGGATTCTCTGCATCATACCTATAAATACACAGTCGGCCGGTATGATTATGAACGGTTGGCATTCAATGGAAAGTTAGATTACCTACGCAATAGGCAATGGTTAATATTTTAGATGATCCAGTCATCACTCTCTTTGATACCGCTTCCAGAAGTTCTAACTTTATATACATCGCCCTTAAAAATACATACTCATGAAAACTATGGATGTCTGTATTTAATATAATTAAAGTTTATTGTTAACAATTTAAGATAATTTGTGCACGATGGATGATGTTGGAGTTGAATGGGGCAACTTAATACTACTACTAAATACTTATTATTTAGAGCGTACGCTGCCTGTGTAACGTGAAAAACACAGCCGTTATAATGAAACGCGAAAAGAGCTTAATTGGTAATTATTTCGGTTGATCATCCGGGAAACCAAGAACATGCACGTATTAATTTAAAAATGAGTCATGCAACCGGATAGTGTCGGAAGGACAACCCGAAATAAAGCTTATTTTTTACAGTAGCACATATCACGAAGAGGCATGCATGTCAGATAAAAAAGTTTCAATCGGATCTGTTGGAACAAAGCAACCCATGAAGGAGCACGCAAAATGTGCTTTTATTTATTGTACGAATCATTGCTTTCACTATTCAGCATGTAAATAATTGAAATGAAAGCGTCAGTGGTCATTGACCAACATATCACCGTTACCAACATCTTTTTACCGCATTGAACTTCAAAATGCACCGGAGTAAGACGGTCATCGATTTCCACTTTCACATCAGCCAAGGTTTTAAATAATGCAATTTAAAAAACATAATTTCTTCAAATCAGTTGTTAGTTTTCATTTGATGCTTTCTAGTTTCCAGTAAGAGGGACACTTAAAAAGTTACATTTAAAAAAAATACGATGTCATAATGTCCAATTATTTAAAATATGTAATTATAAGAATGGTTTGCAATTGAGATGATAACTTCATGGGAAAAAGTTGTATGCGTTTAATGCACGATCTATGAAGGAAGTTAAGAAATTAACAATAAGCATGTGTAGTGTGAAACTATTTGCGAGTATGCCTGTGTAGTACATATTATTATGTGCCCATGTTTTGCTTCATTCTTGCATGCACTCTCACACAAGCCACAAATGCAGAAACAGATAAAGAAGCTCAGTTAGAGGAACAAAGACGGTCTGCTCTATGCAGTGTCAGTAGGCATCGCGCTTGCTGTGTCGTTGTCGCCGACGTAAATACTGATGGTTACGGTAAAGTAAAGATGAAGGGACACATGGTTGGAATTCATCATCGTTGTTACAATTGCCTATTGTATTTTAATTAATATTCACTATTGCATTTTTGCATGACTAAAAGTTGAAGAAAGTGTACGTGGAAATAGCAATCAAGTATCGGGAATATTTTAAGCCATTTTTTACAATAAGCAATAAGAGAGCTGAGTAATATAACAATATTATTTTCTGATTAGTCGCATCACTGGTGTACTTGTTAATTACTTTTGTCTTTTACATACTTCCATAAATGGTCAGTATAATAATTAGTTCATAGCATCCAATATTTTACCTATTTGGTTTGGGTCAAAACGTCAATAACAAGAAAACTATGCCGTTACGGCCAATATATGATGATTTAATTGTTAGCGAGTTTTGTATATTTGAAAAATTGTAAATGGTCAGGATAAATTTATGCATAGCACGAGGAAATATTAAAGCTTAATGGGGGAAGGTAAGACATCATCCGACTATGGCTATATAGTAGTGTGCACAGATCGACTAATTTATGATATTATGATAACTATATATAAATAATTATGATAACTTTCTGGAAGGAATGCAGAAAATTGATAATAAACATTGGTGTGGCAAGAGAACGAGCTCAAATGACCAAAAGCACCTAAATGCATCGATTAACGCCTATGAATTTAATGGCAATACAACACCAGTTGAACTGCCCGCGGCGTGGCTGAGAGCATTCATACTTCAACACTATTGGCTCTCTCACTCATATCTTCATACAACCTGACTCTCGCACAACAACCACAATTTTAAACCCTATTTTTTAAGCAGTTCCTGTAAGTTTTTCTAAAATAACTCTTCAACCGTTTATAGAGCAGAATTCAGTCATTCTGCCAGTGTATTTAGTTTTGCTGTACAGTGAGTGTACGATTCAAAGTTGAAAATTTTAGTGAGTGGGTTAGTGTGGATGCCGGATTTGCACTTGTTTGCATTGATAGTAGTGATATGCTAAAATCACTTATTTTGAATCGTACACTCACTGTACAGCAAAACTAAATACACTGGCAGAATCACTGAATTCTGCTCTATAAACGGTTGAAGAGTTATTTTAGAAAAACTAACAGGAACTGCTTAAAAAATAGGGTTTAAGATTATGGTTGTTGTGCGAGAGTCAGGTTGTATGAATATGACTAGATATGCCAGCCAGCTATGACTAACATATATGAATGTCTGCATCATTCCATATCAGAATACAAAGTAAAGTTGGTGAAATAACATCTTCTACCTCTGAGCATTTACAGCATGTAGAAATATAATAGAAAAAATGTTTAATTGTTAGTTTAACAGAATATTAGTTTAATTGTTAAAATTTTTGATGTTAAGACAATGTAATATATCTTGCTAGGCAAGACTTCATTGTATGATGTATTGGACGAGGTGTGTTAATTTTGAATAAAGGAATTTAATTTTTAAAAAAATGCACACTAACCTATAGATACACTTAAAGAATAATACGAATTTAAATGTAATGCAAGAGAACAACTGATGAGTAATCGGAATTAAATTAGAATAAAATTGGAATCAGAATGACAATTAATTTCAATGAAGCCATTGTAGCAAATCATTAGTAGTGACACAGTGAGCAAGTAGAATTTATCAAGTAGCACATGGCGCCACCTCAAAATGTGGAATAAAAGTGACCATTTGCAGCATATGGAAGTTAAATGAAATTTCAAGTGTCAAATTAAATTCGAAATTAAAATAAAATCTCAAACTACGTTAGAAACCGTTACGAGGTCAACTTGTTTAAATGACAACATATGGCAAGTGACATATCATTCGACTCGTCTAACAACATAATATACAGATCTTCGGTCATTTTGAAGGTCACGGTTTAACGGTTAGAACGATTTCATATGGTCCTGTTTAAATGGTCTTGAATTTTGGACTTCAGCTTTTGATAAACGGTTTCTCGCCACAAGTGTATTGTGTGAGAAGCTTGGGAGCAATAACGGCCAACGGTAACCGTTAGAAACCGTTACGATTTCGATATTTTTAAAAGTCACTTAGGGCAAGTGGCATATCATTCGACTCCCCTGAGTTGTCTTTATGCAAATCCGAAGGCATTTTAATCGTAACGCTTACCGTTTAACGGCAATACCTGATTTTTGGTTTTTATGTTCTAACTTGATAATGGATTGGAGTATATGAATTCTGTTTTAACAAACGATTCCTTAAAGTGGCACTCAGTTGACTAATGTGAAAGATGCATGTTAAGGGTGGCCCTGCTCCGCCACTTTGCTACATGTTAGCTTGCTGGGTTTATTTGAAATTGTGATGCGAAACCACAGTTCATCATGTAGTACATGATCCCACCGCCAGATCAAAGTGATCTCGGACGGTCGGGCATCGGAATAAGCGCATATGTATATGATGGTGTTAGTGGGCTCCGCCTTCTATACCTCCATCATCACCATCATCATCATCGCATGGACACGAAAGACTAGAGGCTTAAGTAATTTAAGATTAATACAATTTAGAACGGCATAGTGTCGGGATGATAACCCAAAATAAAGCTTATTTTATACACAACAGCGCACAGACATGCCATACGAAGCGGATCAGGTAAAAAAGTGTCAATCTGATCTGGTGGAACAAAGCCAGCAATACAGAAGGAGCACACAACCTGTGCTTTTGTTTGCAAGCCGCATTATCTGCTCAACAGTGGCCAAAAAGTTCCTATTTGTTTCACTCATCTAGGTAATGCAAATTGAAGCATATACTTATAATGCGTGGCCATTGTCCACCATCCACCCTTACCTATGACTCATGACTGTATGGAGCAGAAAAAATGCACTGGAAAAAAGGGGGCCATCGATTTACACTCCCACATCAGCCAAGGTTAAGAATAACATATTTTTTACAGATCTACTTTTTTCCAATCAATTTATAGCTTGAGTTCTTCCAACTTTACTTCCAATCATTAAGCTTTCCACGGTTTGCAAATCTTTCATGCACTCTAACACAAGCCACAATATGCAAAAAATTAATGGAGAAGCTCAGCTCAAGAAACAAGAGTTTTCCACATCCAGTATCCCAGTATCACGCTTGCTAGCTGTTGTCATTATCGGTGTCATGCTAGCGCTAAAATAAAAATTACGATGAGATATTTACGTACGTACATAGACTGGCATTGCCTATAATATTATATCAGCATTTTAAGCCGAGCCAAAATTAGCCAATAATGGCTACGACGACGTAATGCAACTAGAACATTCATGCATTGCATACCTAATATCAAATGAATGTGTAATTGTTAGGGGCAATGTGAGACTGTGTCTTATGACATTGCTTAATTGTAGTAGTCAGTAGTTTTAATGAACCGTCAAGAGAGTTTAATTGCTGATTAGTTTGATTGAATATAACTCTACATATATTCCATGCCACATGCATCTATTGGCTTAACATTATTTCTTACGAATTATTTACAAACTAGTCAAGATATTCATATTGGTTGAAATAGGAGGTCATACTAATTTCATTACAATCAGTCCGAGAGATGAGATTTATTTTAAAAAATGTTGAATTTTCAGGGAGAAGGACGAATGTGGAGAAAGTTATGGAAAAATATCACGCTATTTTCTTTTTGTGAAGATCCATATTACATTCCAACACACTATTTCAGTTCTGCATGAACCGTTCATGATGAACGTTACATCTAGTCAAACCCAACCCAATCAGAATTCATTGAAGAGAAGCTCAGGTGAAGGAACAAAGACGCTTTGTTGTGTAAAAGTGTAAACACTATTGACTATTACATCCTGCAGCTGGATTGCTGCTATCTCCAATTTTGCGTGGCTCATAATGCCCCAAGCATGCTACAGCTTATTGTAACTAACGCGTTATACTGCAACGGAAATAATGATGATGAATAGGTATATAATTATTATCAGTTTTTGCACAAATAAGTTATGTGACATATTTTACTTTTATTTATTTTTCACTCCTTCAGCCAATATAACATACAGGTGTACATTTAATTTAAATAATTTGATGTCATGAATTATTAAGAATGAATAACGATTGGGGTCTCAAAAACTGTTAACTGATTTTAGAATATGGTCAGTGGTATATGTATTTACTGATAAACTATAATTGGTTGGGATAAAGACGATGGAAATTTACATCCTCTTGAACAATTCTTCGGCAGGAGTGCGCTTAACGGTCACGTTGAAAGTCAGGTCGAGATAGGGCTCCTTACAGCACGGGTAGTACCTCACATGTCGCTCGGCGGTGGTTGAGACCACATCGAATCCCGAGGTGTTGATAATGTCACTAGTATCAACGGCAGTTTTCTGTGGCGCCCATGAAAAAAGTCATTCGATCAATCACAGTTATAAAATATTTAATTGTTGGTGACATGTTCATGTTCTTCTTACATTTTCGTAGAACTGCACATCCATGAGGTTCCCATCGTACGTCCATGAACCAAACTTGAAGCTACACGTCTGTTCTCCGTATGGGTGTTTATGAAGGTCATTATACAGACATTTTGAAGCCATCTTGCATGGAGGCACCCAAATAATGTTTCCGGGTGAGTAGATGAGCACGTTGGAGTCCCAGCAGTTGACCATGTTGACGTAGTCGGCACTGTTGTACAGGGTAAAATCGGGCTTCCATATTTCTCCAGCCGGGATTCTGATGACAGTGGTGCCGCCGTAGTCTTCTGGGTTCCATGCCAAACGGCTATCTTCCCACATCTTTAATATTTAAATGCACACATTAATCAATACTTCTAGAATCTGATTTTTTAAATACGTTATATATGATGTGGCGATTTAAAATGCTTACGTATTTCAAAAACACTGAGGATTCCATGACGCTCCTTTCATTGCACTATAAAAACATTAAAAATAGTTTGTAATTGATTTTAGTTCACGTTTCTATGAAAGATGTATTTTAAATGGATGACTAGGTAATTATATTTTATAGTACTTACCACGTTGAAATCGATAAGGCTGACTCCAAAGTTAAGCTTAACGTCATCGGGAATGACATTCTTATTGTAATCAGCGAACAGGTCGGCCAAGAGTCTGGTTTTGTCGGCAACAGTTCCCTTTTTAGCTGGAGTGGCGTCAGTCGATGGCGCTGCAGATGCAACATCCAACTTCACGAGATTATCTGGTGCGGCTGTGGAAATTTTATACACACATTATTTTGCAAAGTTGGCACACGTTGATAAGCTATTTTTATAGAATGGTAGTTACAATTACCTGACACAGCAGCGAGCACACAAAATGCACAAGTAACCAGAAAGACTTTCATGATGATGCTGGTTTATTTTGACAAGCGAACGGATAGACAACTTGTTCGGGGCAGAGAGCAAATCCAACTAGGAATCATGATTCCTCTGGACATCCCTTTTAAATTAAATTCAGTTTCATGACTCCCGACGTCAACCATGTATAATCCTTACGTAACATGATGACGTTCTATCTGTCATAGTCACTAGCATCATACGAGTCAAGTAAAGAAATTAATTTAAAAGTCATTTTCATTGTTGTTGCAGTTTTAAAAATAACTGCTGAACATACGCACAAACATCAAAGTGCAAGCTTGTTATTCACTCGTAACGCGTCATAATTACTCCACAAAAGAAAGTTGATCCTTTTTTTAAACAAGTACATTTTGAATGCAAAAATAAGAAAATGACGTTTGCATTGCAAACGGTGTAGCAGCAATTGCAAATGTGTGGAAGAATAGCGCATTTAAATCAGACTACGCCATTAAGAATAGATGCAATGTTTTTTTAAATATGCTCCTGTTATGCTGCATACATAATCTACGCAATAGCTACGTGCTGTCTCGGCCCAGTAACAAAACAATCAATCAACTCTTATTGAACCCAATTAAAGAGGCACTGACCACACTATCAGCGAGTTGGTCGTCATCATCGCCATTCGTCATCACAACTCACAACTTTGAAGTGAATGGAAGCTTAAACAAATTTTAAAATACGTGGTCCTGGTAAGTAAGTGAAGTTGCTAAACAAATGTTAAATGAAAGGTAAATGATAATTAAATATTATTAAGTCAAAAGTCAAAGTATGAAAAGTATGAACGATTGATTATGGTCCGTCTTGGCTTTTATAGGACTTTCCGTAGGATTTTCATTTTCCATTCTGTAGATGACAATGTTTACATTTCTGAATGATCAAGCCATGGTCATGATGACAGATGAACAATGTCATAATGCTACGAGTAGTAATCTGGATCGTACACTTTTCTTTACGGTAAGTAACATACCTTCTGATATTAATCAATGATTAGATGATTCTCCTCCTACATAGTTAACATAATGCAGAACAGATTAATATTGAGATTGGTATGGGGCAAGTTAAGACTGCGTATTTTACTGTACAAGAACACTGCGTAGCACAGTTCTTTGGCCGATCCATGGGAAGAACATAATCACTAATTAATTGGATTGAAGATTAAATCCTCAGGAAAGTCCGGGAAGTAAAAATGAATCCATCGATCGTTATAAAATTGTAAAAAGATTTAATGGCGGAGAAGGCAAGGTACGCTACGAGAGAAAGTGATGCGCCTGATTGGGTTTTCAATGTGAAGGGAATGTGGATGCCATTTTGTAGTCTCACGTCGATGTCCTTTATAGACGAAATGAAAAATAAAGGTAAGCGTGACAAGAAGGTAAGCGTGACAAGAACAAAAGTCGATGCTAAATCAAAGGCATATAATCTCCCCCAACGTGTCCGTCCTTGGAAATTCCAGCGAGTTTCCGGTTTAAAGAAAGCGTTTCATCTAATGAAAATGCGGTGGGGTAAGATGGCAGTTCAGTCGAACGGAGGAATGTAGCTCTAATAATAACAGCAACACTTTGGTATATATAAAGGTTTTCGATAACGATTAAAGGATACAATATAATCAATATTTTCATGAATTTTGAAAGCTTTGCATAGTTCAATTTCTACATGCTAGCACGACACGATTAGCGCAAATTCAACCTTGACAACGTAGGGTGCATTGCGTCACGATAGCAAGTTCTTGACACATTTGGTCGATTTGGCTACAACTTGTATAGTCGACCGTATAAAATCATGATGAATACTCCGATTGTTACTGTGCCTGTATAATATTTCCATGAAACTAAACTAAATTCCTAAAAATGAGTCTTATTGTAACTGATTAATATTTACATGACTGATAAAAACTTTGCATCCGGAGAGGGGCATTGTAAGAATTTTGTTCTTAGGACTTGGTTAGATACAATAAAAAATCTGCAGACACTTGCAGTTTCCCGTGCATAGTTTTTGTACGTAATCATGATAATAATCATTTTTTATTAGTTTTACTGCTTACACATTTTTTGTATATTCATTTTCTTCCTGACACCTCCGATGTAATGATGGATGATATTCGTCAGCATGATCATTTTTCCTCTTGCCATATCTCACACAAAATATTCTTAATTAAGAAACTACAAACACCAGTGACTTCACATTCACTTATTAATACCTATATGTCGTACACTATATATTGATTAATTATTGTAATAGTAGTAGTACTTTAAATAAGATTGCTAATTAAAAAGTACATTTTTACACAAATACATTCCATCTTTCCATCTACTCATCTGTAGTAATATATGTAGTACTGCTGTATATTAAGTAAAGTCATAGTTAGTTTTACATACATAAATATAATCAATCAACCATTAGTACACAATAATTAATTATGCTAGCTATTAATTACAGAGGAAAGGTTAAGATGAAGAGGATTACTGATATTAAGTTTTTATATTTTTTTGATAGTCAATGTTTTTCTCTTTAAAAGTTAAATATGGATTATTTAGTTTGATTGATGATGATATATATAGTTTAGTTTATATATGTCCACATTACTTATTGTTTCTTCCTCACTTGCAACACTGTTCGTTACTCGGGAATGTTATAGCTAAAAAGTGACAAATTAATTTAAATAACTACATTTTGAATTTTTATTTAAGGTGATTGGTATTCATTTATTATTTCCATAATTTTTGAATATTTAAGTCTATTCTCATACAACTCATCTTTATACCAACGATCATCATTATCTTCAAGCAATCTGTGTGTGATTTTTCATACTTTCACCAGCTTTTAATGATAATTTACAGTAATAGTAGTACAATTAATTGTTTATGCTTTTTAATTTTATAACGACGATGATGAATGAGCAGACTATTTTTTTGTTTTCTTCCCTTTTCCACGTTTGGTAGTACATGGTTACATTTTACATATTTAAATAGTTTTTTAAAGTTTAATTTAAGTTACCTTTAAATTTAAATACAATCATGCCGGCCTACGTTGCAAAAAAATTGTAGCTACCACAACGAAAAAAAATATAAAACTAATTTTTTACTACCTTGATTTCACTAATTAAGTAAAATTTAATTTTACAATCAGGATACACCACACACTCAACATCAACGCTAGAAAACTGCAAATCTATCTAAAACTATAGATTAATTAATTACACATTAATTTGTAATTAATATAAACTGCATTTTGGTTATTTTTTTACAAAATAATGATATCACAAGACAAGAAAAAATATATCGTAATGTAATGAGGTCGCAACAAAATAAGCGAAAGTAGTTAACTAAAATTATAATTAATTTAATAATAATTGAATACAACAATTAGTCGTGGTTGATGGTAGAACAATTTATCAAAAGTGAAATGTTCTTTGCTCAAAAATTTTCCCTTCGCCGAAGAACGAACTATCCACTACATTCGATACGACACATTCCAAGAAAATCAATAATTAATGGAAGTACAATTAAAGACAGTAACAATTAAACTGACAAATATTATGAAAAAATCTATACAAAAATAAGTTACACACTAGGAAATCATGGTAAAAAATAATTATACTTTTTTCTCTAATAATTTTGTTCTGTCATCTGTGTCACAGTACCCCATCATGCGTTAAGTAAACCATAAAATGAGTTTACGTAAATAAGTAAATTAACTGTAAATTAACTGTTAACTGTACTATAAAAAGTTAAAAATAATAGTAAATAATAATGACGTGACAATTGTAGTAATATGTAATTAAACTAATTGCAGTTGTAGTAGATATTTAGTAAAAATAACTGACTATTTACAGAAACACTCATAATAATAATAACTTTAAGAACTACATAATAATTAATCGCTTAATTAATAATCTAGCAATGTAACAGTAAGTTTGACTGAACAAGTAATTTGGTAGTGCAATTTTAATTGATCATCATTTTAACAGCAAACTTTTTAAACAAAATTTTGTGCACAAATCCACAAGAAATGCAACAAAATGTATTTAAACTAAAAAATAACAGTTTACATCATTTAATTTGTTGTTATTTTCTTTTCACAAAAGTAATCAGTCGATAGACATATCATAATCATCACTATAATTAACAATAATTAATTATAATTTTAAAGGATTCCTCTTGTCTTAAATATTTCATTCTTCTTTTCTGTTGCCCAAAAAATCACTTGCATCGATTCTGACGACTTTTTACTGAAACGGATTTGCGAATGGATCGCTTCGCTGTTGCCCACCTGCGCCACCGCCACCACCTCCACCCATTTCATTAGTATTCACAAAACTCTGATCCCATCCCACAGGTCTCGCTGCATTCTGACTCTGGCTTTGATTATAGCTTGGAGGTGGTTCGAAGGTTGCCGTGACAGTTTGCGCCGCCCATTGCTGCGCCGAAGCCTGGATGGGATCAACGTAGCCGGTGAGTCCGCTGTTGTGGGTGGTGGGGGACGTGGCGGAGCTTGGAGGCATTTTGGAGTACGCGGAGGTTGTTGGAGGTACCGTTGTCGGCGTGTTGGAGTTGACCTGCGGCTCGTACGGATTCTTGGGGAAAACTGTCTGGGCGTTGCGGGCCATCTCTTCGCGTGTCGCTCTATGGAGCAAGAAAATAACAAGAAAAGGAGAAAGAGGAAACAAAAAATTAATAAAAATCAAATCATAATTAAAAATTAAAATCATAATTAAAAAAATAATTAAAATAGCTAAAAGAACTGAGAGAGAGAAATAATTAATTAAAAACCATAACCAAAGCAGTTAAATAGATTTTTTGGCAGTACAGCAGCAAAAAAACATGCAGTTAATACCCAAACTAATTTACAGTTAAAGTTACCGTTAATTACACATTTAACTATTCAATTAACTAATTACTTTAAGAATAGTACAACTTTTTTCTTTTGTTCATCTATAAAAACGGTATACTGGCTTATTAAAATCTTTTTTCCCTGTTCTCTACTCTTATTAATTACAATTAATTTGTTAATTATTTTTTCTACTTATTTTTTACTACGTTGATCATAAAACAGTTAGGTAGATTATTTAACTTTAACTTTGTTACATGTACAGTTACAATCTAGTTATTATTTTTTTCTTTTGAAAACTAATTCGGCAAAAAATAAAACTGAGATCAATATATTTAGAGAAAAATAAAAGGGCTATTTATTTTCTCTGGGGGATGAGGTGGGAGGTGATGGTGGAGGAGATCGTTAACGGATAGTTAGGGAAGATGATGATTGATTATGTTTTCTTGAGAGAGAGACAGAGAGAAAAAAATACTTAAACTTTTTATAGAGCAAATGTTTCTTTCTTTGTCGGGGGAGATTTTTATGAACACTTGCGTGGGTGGGGAGAAAGGGGGTAGGAGACTGTTGAGGGTGGGGGGATTTTTTTAGAGGAGGGTGAGGAAATGTAAATATTTTTAGTAAGTTTGGTTGCCCCAGATTTCTGGGTCGTCGACAAGACTCTGATTTTGCTGATTCATTTGGGGATCTTTGACTCCACCCCCGCCGCCCATCATCTGAGCAGCGGCGCCACCTCCAACGGACGCTGCAGCAGCCAACATCACATCCCGTGGTGCTCTTTATAGTTTTTAATTAATTATTTTGAAGCAGCACAGCAGCAGGTTAACAAACACAGACAGAGAGAAGAGAGACAAAGAGAGACAGTTAGTTAATTATTATTAATTATTTTTTTGGTTATCCATGAGGTTAGTTTAGTAATAAAAAATTTTGCCCACTTTAAAATATAATTTAATTAATTTAATACCTATAAGAAATTTTATTCATCAGAGCGGATTAGAATCCAGAAAAATTATTGAATTATTTTTTGTCACAGAGAGAGAGAGAGAGATTGAATTGAAAAAGTTCAGTCAGTCATGAAGAAGTAATTTTAATTGTTGATTAATTTAATTGGTTGGAAAATCACAGAAAAGGCGATAGAGGGGAAAAGTGAGATTTAGATAAGCTATATAGATTTGATAGTTTGTTAATAGTCTCATCATGGTTTATCACGTCATCATCACACAAGAGATTAAAGAGATTGGCATCGTCACACAGAAAAAAAGTTAATTTTTTAAAGCTTTGCTTTGTAATAATTTAAGACAGTTATCCCACAGCAGCACTTTGATCAGTAGTAGGAGTGGTAGCAGTGGATTTAACTATTGGCGTGTGTTTAATTATCGAGTTAACGCACTCATCTCGCTTTTCACGCATGACCTCTTTCACGGTTCTAGAGAGTCAGTGTCAGTGATGATGAGCAGAAGAACGAGAAGAAAGAAAGTTGAACAGATTTTGATTTTTGACAAGAGACGAACATCACCAAAAAGAAATTAGTGAAGTAGACGATGATTGAAATGAAAAGCTTATTATAGTTATTAGTAAAGGTGGATGAAATTAGTAGTAGATGTTTAAAAAATATATAATTAAATTAGGATTACAAAGAGGAAAGAAATGACTTACTTTTTTCCCAGTGCCACCATTCCATAGACGACCCCGGTCGCAATTATACTGCCGGAACCGAGGAAGGTGTTTGCCCCAAAGCAGAAGATTATTGCTGGGATGGGCGCACTGTTGAAAAAAATAATTTTATGAAAACCACGCAATTAGCATTTAGATTGTTAAAATGTACAGTGTGGTTATATAGATAAGGATAATTAATTTGGGAATGTAGAAGTTACGTACATGACGTAAGCCGCTGCCTTCATCCATAAAGGTTTCCGTTCCACGATTTCCGTCACCTTGTGCACGTGCTCCACGCAGTACACACAGCAGGGTGACTCGATTGTCACGACGAGGAAGCCGCATAGGCTAAAGCAATTAAAATAAATGATAATTAATTGATGAATTAAAAACACATTAAATAGCTGTATGGTTTTGTTATGACTTGCTAAGTTTTTGGAAGGTTTTCTTACATTTGCCAAACGCTGAAGACAATACACGTTGGAGAAAACACACTAAAGAGTAAGCTAAACAGTCCGAAGAACATGGCCACTGCAAGTTTTAAAAAGCCAATAATCAATACTTAGTTAGCTAATTAAATATTCCATTAATCATTCTGTTCACTCTTTCGCTAATAAAAATCTCAATATTTTAAATATATTTTGAAAGCTTACATCCTCCAGCAGCAGTTCCAAGGGCTCTCAATCCGTACTTGACGTACCAGGGTTGCTCCTCCACAGGTGCCTCCCCCATACCACCCCCTCCATAGCCATCTCCCATTCCTCCTGTGGGGCTCTGCATGGTTTTTAGTGTTTAGTAGGTAACCTTTTAGAAGCTAGTTAAAAATTAACTTCTCACAACGATGAACGAGTCCAAAAAAAGAAAAGACAAGGACGGTCTTGTTGATTAGATCGACGATTTCCTCCTCCGAGCAAAAATAAAGCGTTTTCAGTTGCTGGTTGCCAGTCCAGTAGTGTCAGTGGTAGTTAAATCCCTTAATTTTACAAAAAAATAGTTGCCTCCTTCCTCCCTCTCCTTCAGTTAACAGCAGCCAGTAAAGTCCTTCCTGTGTCCTCTATCTGAAAATCAATAACAAATAAACAAAACCACAATTAAAATTAATCAAAACTCGCCACAAAAACAAACATAAACTACTGACAACTGACAACACTTTGTATTAAATTAACTTTCACTATTTAACTAATCCATATTCAAATTAACTGTGACTGTTGAAACAGATAACCACGCCTATTCTTTTAAAAAACTAACCCGCATTTACAAAATTAAGCTAATTATTTTCCTCACCAAAAAAACCGAAAACGTTAGTCAGTCTCATCACTCCTGCGAGTGATTCCTAGTTACCAGTTCCAAACTAATTGCATGACTAATTACGTCAATAATAATTACACACATGATCATGACAAAACTATAATACCATAAGTCACACAAAAGTCAAGTAGTTCATTCTAAATATATACGTTCACACTTGGTCTGGTAATTATCCATTATTCCCTATCCCTACTAAGTACTAACTAGTTAAATACTATGGCGTACAGTGTACATTACTACTTATCTCTCTCCCAAAAAATTATTAACTTAACCTGTTTACACTTTATTACAATTAAACGTACATTATCTTCAGCTTGCTCTCCTCCCCCTCACCATCCTCTTCATGATCCGATCAGAGGAAAAATTAACCAAAAATCAATCACCAATCCAATTAAAATGACCAATCACGTAGTATTAATAAACTGTTAATACTACCACCACCACCACAAACACATTACACAACACCTGTGTGTGCAATTAAACCATTAAACTAAACTGCAATCCAATTAAAACTAAAAAATCGGGTGTACTCTCTCTCCCAACCAGCAGCGGAGGTGGTGGTCAATAAAAATATGAGTCAGTGGTCAGCAGGTATACAAATCCGTTCACCACACGAAATAAAGTGAAAGGGTTACACTTCTGATACCGATAATTGTTTTTAACGATGATATGGCTTTAATGATAATGATAAAATAATACACAGACAGAACGAGAGCTCTTGGTCTGCTGGTCATAAAAAAACCTCACCTTGTTTGTTGTTCCCTTTACGCTCTTGTGCTGCTGGAAATCCTGGAGATAAATATGATAATATGTTATTGACGACTTGTCCGTTATATTTTGGAGTAAAAGCGGTTGGTAGTATATTTCTGGAGTAAGTTAGTGTGGGAGGAATTGGCAAAAAAAAATGAATGGAAAGGATAGAAAGATTGATAGCTTGATATACTCTTCTGTTTCTAATGGGCTACTATTGTAAAATAGTTTTTTGAACAGATCGCAATTTGAGCCCTGGCCCGAGATCAGCTGAGAGGTGGGGAACTGAGCAGATTGGCTCGCTGGTCATTGGTCGGTAGAGTCGGCACTCAAATTGACAGATCATCTCTCCACTTGCCTTAAATGCGCTGCGCATTGTACTATTCCGTACCAATTTTTTACGCTACATTTCTACACTACCAAGTTTGTAGTATTTATGGCTTGGAAGAGAAGAGGTGATGATGTTGGAACTTTTTTCTGTGTGGAATTTGGAATGGAATGGATTTGGAATAGTTTTTGTCAAGATAATAGAGTATAGCAAGCTGTTAATGTTGTTTTAACTCTTTCCTATTCTCTCGAGAGTTTTTCAAGAGGATTTTTTTATCTGTTGGAGAAGTTGAGTTGGAAATGGAATGAAAGTTTAATGTTGGAGCATAATAGTTTGTTGGAATGGAATGCTTTTGTTTGTGGAGTTTCTTTTGGACTATTTGTTCAGAACACTTTGTTCTTTTGAGTTGCCATATGGCGGGGGTGGCAGGCAAGTGGGTGGGTGGGTTTTTATAAGAGGATAAAAAAACAATAAGAAGGATTGGAAATGGAGTTGCTTAAAAGAGAGAAATATTGTTGACATAAGTGGTCAATAGTTCTTTTAAGATTCTTATGAAAGATCTTCAAGTGTTTAAGGAATGGGGCATTATGAGACAAATTTGCGGTCGTCTTTGTCTCTTTGTCACTTGTCATACACGTCATGTTACATCAAGTATTACTCTTGACAGCGTAAGTTTGTGGAAAAAATCCTTATTTTCACTCTATTATGGTACCGTGTTCATATGACGTGATCGCTTCTGTTGCCACCCCACCTCCATCATTAGTTTTCTCATTCGGGTTTCCAGTGCAGAGTATGTAATAGTTACGCCTTCGAGCATGTTGGTCCCACCCACTAGTCACCATCAAAAAGTGTGACATTTGTGGTGGACACCGCTCCCAGACGGTGGGTGTCGTTCATCGTTCCACCTACACAGTCAAGTCAGACAAGGAAATGCAGAAGGAGGAGGAAGCCTCCTCCCAAATGAGAAACCATCCCCTGAATATGGCCTCAAAACTGGTTGAGCATTTTCATTGGCTATTTTTGATCAGCTCCGTTCATCTCGGCATCGCATCGCCTGCTGTCTGTGGAATGTCGTTTGTTTCCTTTGACTTTGTGGAGGCCGAACGGATCATTTTTAATTGCAATCCGAGCAACTTGTGTGAGAGCAGACAAGAGAACTCGTTCATTCAACTGCGCACGCAAGCTCAAGCAATTAAGTTGCTGCTGAAGGAGGTGGGGTGGCAACAGAAGCGATCACGTCATATGAACATGGTACCATAATAGAGTGAAAATAAGGACTTTTCCCCACAAACTTACGCTGTCAAGGGTAATATTACACGTGTTAAATAAGTCATCTCATCAGTAACCACGAAAAAAATCGTCCATAAAAACGATAATGATTGTATTATTGCATTCAGCTTTAATTTAATGGGACATTGAAGTAATGGAGATGATGATGCATGCAAGTGTGAAGTGAAGGATTCCAAGTAATTCTGTTTTTCTGACGACAAAAACAGCCGCATATACTTAATGACATATTTATGACTACCTAATAGCCTAATACATGAATATATTATGAGCATGCTACTACTCACTTTAATATACTGTGAAGTATGCAAACTGCCAAAAATATGCCTACTCGACAAAAAAGCATGTAAAAAGACGCACAGTAGATTTTGTATATGCCTTTCTTGCAAAAGTGCTACCTACCTTACTTACCTGTAATCAACGCAATGTACACCTGTGCAGGTGCAAAAATATGCACACAGGTAAAAATACAATACTCCTTTAAAAAAGTACGAACGAACGGCATGTCAAAAAAATGAACAGTTTTCATATGCAAACCGTATAACTTCGAATTACAACCGCGTCCATATTTATAGCCGGTGTCTATTCAAATGTACAGCTAGGATACGCAATGAGGATAACGTGTTTAAATGGTATATTTCGACACGGCCTTCCAATTGATCTTTTCCGGTCATTTATATATAAAATACATACAATAGAATCCAACAGCTTATCTCTATTTTTTCTCGTGAATGAAAATGCCTGTCTCTAGCTCCGTGATGAATTACTCTAGTCTACTAGCCAATCTTTTTCAATTCTTGACAATCTGGTTTCATTTCATTCTATTTTTTCTTCTCTCCCTCTCTGACGATCTGTTTTATTGCTTTGCTTATTGCTATTGCTGGGCTGCTAAAAAATACAATGCAGCAGCAGTGCAGATTGCAGTCGAGTCTACTCCACACTACACACTTGTCTTGTTTTTTAACACATTTTCTTAAAAAAGAGAACAATTCACAATTACTTTACTACTCCATGTTTCTCCCTATCGCTACTTACTACAAAAGAAAGTCAATTCACAGATTCTCTAGCGTAGCATTAGCGTATGCATTGCTTTTTTAAGGGTAGGGGGCCGTCCACTAAATGCCGCGCTCATGTCCTCCTTTAAAAGAGTCTTTAAATGAGCACATCTTACTTTGAATAAAAAATTGAGAGTAATTATAATAGTTGTCATGTAAATTTTACATTTTATTTTTGCACCTCTGACCGAGCGAAGCGAGGATACGTTCTTTCGTGAGCGAAGCTCACGATAACCCTCGTACTTGGATTAGCAACCAAATCAATGGCAACAATATAGAGGCAGGTTGCATATCCAAGAGGTGTAATGCTTTTCGTCATGCCCCAAAAACCTTCTAAACACTCGTTTGAGCGAACGGTTAGGGCTATTGACATGAAACAAAAAATATTGACATTCTGGAAGCGTCTTCTTTCCTGGATCGTCTCGACATTTGACAAAATGTTGATTTTCACGAAGTTAGAGGCAAAAATAGTGGAATTTTAAGCATTTTTGGCATTGTGTCTGGCCTTTAAGCACTTTCTTGTAATATTTCATGTTCCATTTGAGCAACATAACACCTTAGGTCCAGGGAAATAACCATGGCGATTTTCATCAAAAATTTTAAGCATTAAATGATAGTGATAGTCACACTATTTCAATGAAATTAGAGTCAACTCGGTTGACTGTCAAATACGATGTTACAATTTTTGGTTAACTATGCTTAAATTAAACATGGGTCAACAATATATGTAGCATTTCATATTTAATGTCGTGTTCGCCAATTGTGATGGCAGGATAGTAATATGAAATGACCAACAATCCATTTACGGCCGTCTTTATGTTGATATGCTATCCACAAATGAAATGTTTGCTGGTTAAAAGTGAAAAATAAAAGGAAAATTTAAAAATTAAGGGCACCTCTGATCATGCTCGATATAAAGCTATAAAATAAAATGTGATCAAAATCGAACGGTCAGAAGGCATTCATTTATATGTACTAATTCATTTTGCCTTCTGACCGTTCGATTTTGATCACATTTTATTTTATAGCTTTATATCGAGCATGATCAGAGGTGCCCTTAATTTTTAAATTTTCCTTTTATTTTTAAATGCTGTTATTTGGAAGTCGTGATAAAGATGACCCCTTAACTTGCTCTATATAACAATCCGTGCAATATTCATGTTTATCGGAATCCGGTGCTAGTAAAAAACACTATCCCATTCATGCATATTGTATGGCAGCACTCTAATGTACTTTTTAACACTATTCATGGGGCCGTCCACCAAAAAATGAATTAATTCTCAAGTCCAAGTTAACCATTTAAAGTATTACCACATTTGCTTCTGCATGCTTTAAATATTTCCTGATTAATTTCTAAGCGTTAACAAGCTAAGACACAGTTAATTAACTTAGGTGACATAGTGAGTGGACGGCCCCCTATTGTTATTTCTACCTGCTTGTGTATTTGTTGTGGTGATGTGTACACTGCTGACGGAGAATCTTGTCTCAATTTCGCTTGACTGGCAGTCCATCCATCCATTCTCCTCATCTCTCTCGCTGCTCGCCAGCCACCATCAGGCCACTAAAAAATAACAAGAGAGAGGACCCTATTTACCAACTTAACAGACAGCTGAACTATTTTTAACTATCCTCTTACACATTTAGTTAACTTTTTTAAACTCTCTTCTTCCTCCTCCTTCTGCTACACACCACATTTTAATTAGCAATTTAAAATATGTACACTACCAACCTGTCTGTCTCGGTGTGGTGAAACATGGACGGGATAATCAGCAGATGAATTAATTAAAATATGCACTATACTTTACTTTTCCTCATCAAGAGCAGCAGTTAAAAAGGTTTAAATGCCCAGTTAAGTGTCGCCGTCTGCTTGGCTGTATGTGTGCAACCAGGAGGAACATTTAAAATATTACCAAGAAGAAGATAATTAGCTTAAATGAAGGTCATTTAATGTCTGGTGGTGTTAGGAGAACAGGTGGTCACAGTGGTGGTGATTTCTCTAATTAGGTGTTAATTAAATTATATGAATAGTTAATTATTATTTGTTTAGAGAAGCACTATCTACTGGTCTGCAAAGCATGTAGAAGGAGTGAATGTTTTTTTATTTAAATGTTAAAGTTAATTTTTTTACAGTGATCGATATATCAATCAGTTCAGTTTGTTAAATAGTTTACTTTAATCATTAATTGTTAATTGTTATCACCATGTTGATTAGCGAGAGACAATATGGCTGGTGATGAGAAGGTGAGGATCAGCTGGTGGCTTGATTGTTGTCGGCAGAGAACTTGTTATCATCATGACAGTTTAAAAAGTAAATAATTATTTATTATGGAAGATAAGACGGGTGGATAATAGTAAAAATGTTAGGATAAGCACATCGCGGTAAAAAGTCTGATTAGAGCTATAATAAAAAATTATTGTCAAAAATAATTTGTTATCGTTAGTTTTTTTTGGCTACCGTTGCCGTGTTGATAAGAAGTTAAAATAGTGCAATAAAAAGTTGAAAATAAGTGGTTTTTACGGTTTGTTATTGTGCAATTAAAAATCAGTAAGTAAATAGATAAGTTAGGGAATTTTTTGGAGGCGATTAGTATCAAGCAAGATAACCAGTAGTGATAAGGAAGGAGGGGATTTTTTGGCAAATTGGAGGCGAGGAGAACCGACCGACTGCCGTCGTAGGATATTGGATTTTTTGGTGAGTTGAAATAATTATTAATTACAATTAATTAAGGATCTAATGTATTAATTATTAGGGTGGTTTTTAATTATTGTTTATGTGAATATTGTATTTTTTCCAGACGGATTCGAAATGGCCGACCCCTACAACAATCCCCCTCCCTCCGGCTCCCATAATCCACCTCCCCCGCCCGGCGCCTCAGGCGAAGACAACGAGCCCCGCATAGACGGCGACGGTCAGGAAGTGAACGCGCTCCGTTTTCTCGGCGCTGGTGGTCCTCCCGCTCCCCCTGCCCCCTCGATTACTCCAGTCTCCTCCGGAGTTAGTCAACAGTCTCTTCCTCCCCAACAGCCTCCGGCAGCACCGCAAACCCCGCACAATCATCCCCCCTCCTCCCAGTCCGCTCCCGGTCTAATAGCCAATACTCCCGGCGGCGTAGGAGTAGGAGGTCCTGGCGTCGGCCTTGGACTTGGAGGTGGAGGCTACGATCCCTACAGCGATCCATCCGGCGGTGCTTATCATGGCGGCATGCAGATTCCTCCCGGCCCCATGTCCGGTCCATACGGCGGTCCTCCCGGTGCTCCTCCAGGAATGATGGCAGGCGGTCCTGCAATGATGATGATGCCCTCGTACGGCTACGGCATGTATCCATCCCCCTACGGCTACATGAATCCTTACACTCCCGCCCCCCAAATGGCACCCCAGCCGGCCATACCCCAAACACAACTCGTGGCGATGCTGAACGTGCTCCGGGTCAACAATCCAAAGTACTACCGGGAGTGGTACAAAAAGTACTCTGCTCACAAGAGGAATCCGGACGCAGTGCCGTTTCCTCCGATACCGCCGGTTCCGGGATTTCCTCAAATGGGAGGTCCGGGATCCTCCCAAACCCTGCCCTCTTCTTACGGTAGATCCCGAAAAGAATCAAGTTAGTTGGGTGACAAAATTACTAATCCGCATGTTTTGCACGTGTGGCGTTTTATTTTTATTTACTAATCCTCCAATTAATGATAATTATTTTGACGACACCTCCAAATAATAATTTATTTGTTTTGTTTCCTCCAGCTCGAAGTTCCATTAACGGGGACGCCTATTCCCGTGGTGCTCACGACTCGTTTGCCGACTACTCCTCCCTATCATCACACGTACCTAACACATCCTCCACCTCCCGGGGTCATCGGGGGACCCGCTCCGGAAGAGCTTCGGTGAACGGCGACTACAAATCATCCTCCAGATCCGGTGCGGGCGGAGGAATTCCTCCCGAGGACGACTTTGAGATTGAGGGGGCGGACGCACGGGACATGTCCAGCCTCAGCATGGCCACCCACATTGGTCAAAACAGCCTTCTCCACTCGACCTTCAATAATAATCAGAATAGTAATTATCCCGGATCCGGCGGGAGCGGCGATGATCGGGATCGACACTTGACTCAGTCTGGACGTAGCTCAACTATTGGGGACAGATTACCCCCGGGGGATATTTATGGAGATCAGCAAGACAGCCTTAGTAGATATGATAGTGGCTTGTATCATCAAAATAGTTACATGGAGCAGCAGCGGGAGCCCAGTCCTGTGCGGAGGATGACACCAATGAAATTTAGCACTTTTCACTGTATAGGTAAGTCAATTGAGATTGACTACTGGTCACTTAACCTGAATTATTTGCACTAAATAAAAATTATAATTAATTTTAATAAATTGTTTTTTTTTCTGTTTGCGGTTGCAGCTACTATGTCGCCATTAGGTCACATGATTCGCATTAAAAATTCGGGCACGGTTTTAGAATTTATTAAAATGAAGCAATTTGTCGGACACCTTCCGGAATACAAGGAGATGGAATCTTTCCCGGGACCATTAACTCAGTAAGCCATTTAAAAAGCTAATGACCTAGTTAAATACCCAAATGGTTAATTTTTCAATGAATGCTATTAAACGACTAATTATCTGTGTCATTAATTTTTTTCAGAATATCAACTCATAAGAATACGGTAATCCAATTTTGCAAGCGGAAGATCAAGGAGGCGCGCACCAATCCTTCTCAGCTGGACCGAGAAAATTACATTTTGCTTTGGGAGTTTTTGATGTTGATGCTTCGACAAAATGGGGTAAGTTTTTAGAATTATGATTCCCTAGTTTAGTTAATGTTTTAATTTTTAACTGTTTAGGAATGAAAATTAATTTACTTGTGGGTATTTTAAATTGTAATTTGTAGATGGTGGTTGGGAGCGACATCGCCGAGCTCCTCCTAACGGCCGTCCAGCAACAGCAACAACAACAGCAGCAGAAACAAATAGAAGCTTCCTCCTCCTCTACCTCCGTTCAAAAAGAGGAAGTTCGGGATACGGTGGAGGGAAGCGACGGTGCTGGCGAGGACTCCTCCTCGGAAGAGAACAAGGCGGAGGGCGAAGGTGAATCCTCTGGAGGTGAAGATAACGTGCCTAGTACTAATCCAGTTCCAGATCCTCCCGTGATCCCCACAACAACCCCGCGCGACGAGAAAAAGCTGGTGGACGAGTTCTGCGAGCATCTTCTCTACGGCCACAAAAAGGACGCGCTGGACTTTGCCATGGACCACGGTCTCTGGGGTCATGCCTTATTCTTCGCGAGCAAGATGGACGAGCGCAGCTATGGTCACGTTTTGGCGCGCTTCGCGAACGGGATTGCACTGCAGAGCCCCCTCCAAACGCTCTACCACATCATGTGCGGCAAGCAGCCCGCCTCCGTCACAAACTGTGGGGAGGGGGAGGACGGGGAGGCTTTCGGGGACTGGAAGCCGCATCTGGCCATGCTGCTAAGCAACTCGGGCTATAAGGCGGAGGTGGAGCAGCGCGCCATATTGACGCTAGGCGACACGCTGCACGGGAAAAGTCACTGGTTCGCGGCTCAGTTCTGCTATCTGATGGGCCACGAGGAGTTTAGGAAGGATAGTCGGCTGGGCTCCCTGCTCGGCTACTGCCCCACCCGGGTAAACGTGTTGGAGGCGACGCAGATGACAGAGGTGTACGAGTTTGCGAGAAAGCTGGCCGATCCGGGATTCACGCTGGGAGTGAGTTTCCTCCAAAGCAAGCTGGACTATGCGAAGCGGCTCGTGAGCTACGGATTTGTGGAGGAGGCGCTTGCATACTGCGAAGAAATTACCAAAGTTTTAAGACAATCGGGGGGAAGGAAGGGTGGAGGAGCAGGAGGAGAACCGGATGAGCTTATCAAGCTGTGTGGAAACACGCTCAGGATTGCGGAGCGGATTGCGGTGGCGGACGAGAGCGGAACTGCGAACGGGACTTGGGTGGAGGAGCTGAGGAGACTGGCGCAGGAGCCGGGGGGACTCTTTTCCTCCGAGGATGGAGGGGATGCCTCCAGCAGGAAGTTGAGTTTGGTGAGCAGTACTACTAATCAAGAACAGCATTCTGATCAGATGTCGTATACTTCGTCAAGTCATCAGCAGCAGCAACAGTTGCAATCGCCACCTCAGCTTCCACCTCAGATGGGGGACTCAAATCTTGGGGGAGGTGGGATTTATGATCCTTACGGGCAGAATTCACAACAACAGCAGCAGCAACAGCCTTCCGATCCAAACATGACAGGTTACAATAGTGGAGGAGATGGTGGAGGAATGATGATGATGGAGGGTGGTGGTGGACAACAGCAAATGTCTCCACCTGAGGTGGGACAACAACAACAGTATACTAGTGATATTATGCAACAACAGCAGCAGCAGAATCAAGCTCAGGATAACAGTTGGGGGCAAATGAATGGAGGTCTTCATCTGAGTCAACCTCCTCAGCAGTCGCCGCCACTTCAGCAGAATATGTACGATCCTTATCAACAGCAGCAGCAGCAACAAAGTGAAGTAGGTGGTGGTTATCAACAGCAACAGCAGACGGGTGGAATGGATTCGGGATATTCTTCGCAAGGTGGATATGGTGGTGGTGGTAAGATTTTTAATATTAATTATCGTAATTTTAAATAGGAACTTGCATTTGACTTGGAGGGTATAAATTAATTATTTTTGTTTGCTTTCCCCCATCCTCCAGATAAGCCTCAAACAATCAACAACAATCACTGGTACAATCCGTACGACTCCCAACCTCAGCTTGGAGGTGGTGGCGGCGGTGGTCAGCAGCATCAACATCAAAATAGCTCGCCCGTCAAGGTAAAAAGAAAAGCCAGCCTCTAATTTTTTGAAACAAAACACGGCCGTTGTTGTTTTAATTTCTTTTTAGCATGTCGTCGCGTGCGTGTGTGTGCGTGGGCTAAAAATATACAAATTGATAATAACACTCCGCTCAATCAATGTCTGTGCTAATTATAAAAATAATTGTTATTAATTTTAATTAATTATTATTATTATTGTGTGCGCTATTATAATCTACTGAGGAGGATGGCAAAAAATAATTCGTTGAGTTTAGTTTTTTTCTGACCGTTCGTTTGAGATAACTTTTGTTTCCAAAAAAATCATTCCCTGACTGAAGGTCTGTATTTTTTTCTTTTTTTTCCATTTGTTTCTTCCTGTCTGCTAGAAAAAGTCTGTTCGTTTTGAGGATCAACCTGATCGTCATGGCGGGTTGGTGGTGTTGGCGGAAGGTAATATTAACGGTGGTAGTAGTTTAGATGGAGGTGGAGTTCAGAATGTAGTTAGAGCTAGACATGTGGGAGGTGGTGGAGGCGGTAGTAGGCCGACCACACTGGACTTGAAAAGTGCATTAAAAACGACCTCAGTAGATAGTAGTAGGCAAAAACGGGAAAGACAGAGTAGTAGTTTGGTAGTCAATGGAGGTGGTGGAGGGGGTCATCCTCCCTCCTTGGACGACTTAGAATTATGCTCCTCCAAAAAAATAGACAAGACGGCGGTGGGGCAGTATTTTGAGGTAGAGTACAAGTCCACTTATCCCATCGACGAGCCGATAATGTCATCAGCGGCAGCGCCTCCACAAAAACGTCAGCAGGTTCTCCAGGTGGCGACGTCGCCTCCACAACAACAACCACCTCTACAGCAACATCAGCAGCCAGTGTTAAGTCATCCTTATCCAATTTCTGCGGTGGCTCCACCTCAGCAACCTCCACAGCGAAAAACGTTTCCGGTTGATAGGCAGTGCTGTGATGTGAACCAGCCTTGTGTGGACCATTCCCTGGATGAGGACTTGGTGATGGGGGAGGAGGAGGAGGATGAAGACGATCTGCTAGACGACGAGGACGAGGATGGAGGGGAGGATGATGAGGAAGGTGGTGTAGGAGGAGGTGGTGCTGGGGGACGGCGTAGTTCTATAAATAATAATGATATTGAAGGGGTTGAAAACGGCGGCTATCATCATCGTCATCAGCATCTTCTCAGCAGCAACAACGCCGCCACAGTTCCTAATAGCAGTGGTCATTTTACACGGTTTGAAAATAAGGTGACCTCAATTATCTTTTGTGGTCGGTATTCCATATTTTTGTTCGGTTTCGCAGCTTCTTCTTCTTCGTTGATTATTATTTTTTGAAAAATAATATTTTTTGGTTATTTTTTAGCTTTCATCGTCGCACCAAAAAAAACTACTTTAGTCACACTTGTGGTTATAATTTTTAATTGGTAGAGTAAATATTTAATTAAGTTAATTATAATATAATTTGTAATAATTAATTATTATGGTATGATTTTTTGTGTGCATGATATTTGCTGCTGCTAGATGAGCACGCTTGGTTTTTAATGGCTTATTATTTAATTATGATTACTTTTGTGTGATTTTAATTGATTTTTTGTCGGATTGTTTTTTGCAGACTGAAAGTTCCAAGCCTCCCGCACCCACTTCCAGCGCGTCCCCTCCGAAAGACAAAAAGGGTGGCGGCGGCGCTGGCGACAAGAAAAAATCTTCCAAGGATCCCAAAGGCCTTGACGGTGGCGGCCAGCAGGAAAAGGGCTGGTTCTCCGGCCTCTTCAAAACGCTCAGCCTGAAGCCAAAAAATCAAATGATTCTTCCCGACGACAAGAACCCGACAATTGTCTGGGATCCCAAGGAGCGACGCTGGGTTAACACGGCTGCGGACGGGGAGGACGACACGGCCCCTGCGGGACCTCCACCAAAAGATAGTGAACTGATGGGAATGGGAGGAGGTGGACCGCCACCTCCAATGATGGCAAATGGTCCTCCACCTCCTCAACAACAACAACAGCATCAGCAACAACAACCGATGATGATGCCACCTCAGCAGCAGCACCATCAACAACAGCAACAGCCGCAAATGATGATGGGTGGAGGTGGACCACCTCACCAAAATAGTGGAGCATATCAGCCAGCCTTACAACAGCAACAACAACAACCGCAAAATAGCCTTCCAAATCCGTCCCTTCAGCAAATGCCCGGTGGTGGTCAACAACAACAACAGCAGCAACAGCCGCAGGGCATGATGATGCCAGGTGGTGGAGGTGGAATGCCATCGCTGAATAATAACAATAATTCGATGAATAAATATAAACTTCAAAAAGGGCGAGGTGGGTGGCCAACAAAATGTTTAGAATGAATTAATAGTGTAGTTAATTAGGCAATTTAATTTTTATTGGAATTTTATTTTGGCCGAAGGTCTGAAAGGCTATGTGGACGTGTTGAATCCAAACGCATCCAGCCCGAGTCCTGCTGCCGCCGCTCCCGCCCCAATGCAATCCAATCATCAAGGTGGAGGAGCTCCCGTACCTAACTTGTTTATACCTCCAATGCCCCAGGGAGGAGGCGGAGGTGGGGACAACGGTCCAGTGAGTTTTCTTACGGCACCTTCGGTAGAGGAGCCTGGTCAGCAAGGACAAGAGGTAATAAAAATACAAAAGAAATCTAACTGTTATAAATATATATAAATAAGTTAAGTGGGCAATTAAAATATTTTAATTATTTGTTTTTTTAGAATCTTGGCCAGCAGCAGCAACCACCGCCCATGTTCAATCCAGCCCAATTCAACCAGGGATATCCTCAAGGACAATAGGAGAAGGAGACAAGCGTTTAAGAAAAATGCTGCCGCTTTTATTACGACATCGCGTGTTTTTTTTTCAATTTTTTGGGTGCATTAATAATTTAATTATAGATAAGTAATCATTATTATAAGTAATTAGCTTTGCTATTGACTTAGTTAAAGTTAGCTTGAAAAATATGATTATATTATATAGAATGTGAAGAATGATTATAGAGATAGATAGAGAGAGATTGTAATTATATTTTTCGTTCATTTTTATTGTAACATTTAAAATGTTTAAAAAGAAGATTTATTAGCGACTTTGAACACGTTTGAGTTGAAGTTAAAGAGATAAGTTGAGTTGGAGTTTTTAGGCTGCTGCCATTAAAAAATTATAAAAAATTGTCAAATAATCAATCACATTTGTCCTGTATACATTTAATTGTCCCTTTAACTAAAGTTATTTTTATAGTTTAATAAGTTAATTTAGTTAAAAAAAGAATGTCCAGTTTATTATTATAATTTAGTATTAAAAACACTATCGTGAATTGTTTGGCTTTTGTCTGTCCATCCAGAAATCCTGCGTGTTTTTTTGCGTGTATTATTATGGCTTGTTGTAAAAAAAATGCTATTATTTTTTGGGTTAAAATAATGATTATTTGTCTATTTAAAATATTTACAAGAAAACAGAACGCAATTGCTAAATATTACTCTAATTGATTATTATTGTGAAAAAAATTAAAGCAAGAAGTAATAATTATTTTCCCCCAAAAAAGTTGTGTTATTATTGATAACAATATAAAAAATAATTATAAAATTAATTAAGTATAGAATAAGTAAGTTAATTAGGTATATGATTATTTTTTAGGTAAATATGTGTATTAAATGTTTTGAATGTAAAATTGTATGTATGTTGAGTATGATGAAGATTAATGGGATGATGATGCGTGTAATTATTTAGTCTAGAAGAGAGAATAATAGATTGTAAAAAATAATATATATTTTGGTTTTTTGAACAATGTTTCGTGGGGATGATCAATGATGTTAAAAAAGGAGGAGAAATTTTGAGGAGCTGAAGGAGGAGATATAAAATAATGAATAATAAATGAGTAAAAAATAAACAAGAAAAATTATGATAAAGAAATTTTTAAAAAATCCTGTTCGCTAACTACCATTCATTTTAGATAGCTACTTTTGTACATCGGTTTTATTTAATATTTTTTATTACGCCAGTTTACAAGAAGACGAATTTAAAAACGGAATCTGATACACGAATAGTTAGGTTTGCCTTTTGTGGAGTATGACTCACGTCAATGGGATATATGTGTGGGCCAATTATTAAAACGGAACAGTTTTTTTATGAAAAGAATCAAGCACATGAATAAATAGTAACAAAAAAATCAATCATGATCGTTGCATAAAAATAGACAGATTTTCAGATTTCAAAGGTTGGTTGACACGCAAGCGTCTATAAATATTTGCAAATGAATGTTGTAAGCTTAAATGCTCTTTGTGTAGTCAATTGGTTTATGGTTTTTCATTCTTAAATATCACGAATAGGTTCACATATTATACCTATTTTGGATTTTTGGCGAAAATCATGATTTTATTAAGTGGCGGAGACACTTATTAAGTGGCGGAGCCGCTTTATAAGATCGAGATGTCCGTCCGTCTGTCCGTCTGTGCGCGCTCTAACTCAAAAACGGTTTGACTTTTTTGAAATCTGTTTTCGGCAATCGATAACTGGTCACATGAGAAGGGTCCAGCGTGATTTTGAAATACGTAGGTCAACTGTAACCGTTAGAAACCGTTACGAGGTCAAATATTTTAAAGGCTAACATATGGCAAGTAACATATCATTCGACTCGTCTATGACCATAGCACATAGATATGAGGTCATTCCAGGGTTGACGGTTACTGTTTAACGGTTACAGCGATTTTAAATAATTTTACATTTTATGCTCTCCTGCTTAAGTGGTTTGGAATATTCCACTTCTGTTTTCGGCAAACGACTTGTCAACACATGGACTTTACCTGACATGCTCACCAGCTCCAAAGGTTAACGGCAACGGTTAGAAACCGTTAAGAGGTCAACATGTTTAAATGACAACATATGGCAAGTGATATATCATTCGACTCGTCTAACAACATAATATACAGATCTACGGTCATTTTGAAGGTGACGGTTACGGTTTAACGGTTACGACGATTTCAAATGGTCCTGTTTAAACGGTCTTGAAGTTTGGACTTCAGTTTTTGATAAATGGCTTCTCACCACAAGCGTTTTATGTGAAAAGCTTGGCAGCCATAACGGCCAACGGTAACCGTTAGAAACCGTTACGATTTCGAAATTTGTAAAAGTCACTTAGGGCAAGTGGCATATCATTCGACTCCCCTGAGTGTTCTTTATGCAAATCCGAATGCATTTTAATTGTAACGGTTACCGTTAAACGGCAATACCTGATTTTTGGTTTTTGTGTTCTAACTTGATAATGGATTGGAATATATGCATTCTGTTTTTAACAAACGATTCCTTATAGTGGTATTCAGTTGACCATTTTGAAAGATGCATGTTAAGGGTGTCCCTGCTCCGCCACTTTGCTACATGTTAGCTTGCTGAGTTTATTAAGATCAGTATGTCCGTCCGTCGTCCTTCTGTCCGTCCGTCCGTGCGCGCTCTAACTTAAAAACGGTTTGACTTTTTTAAAATCTGTTTTCGCCAATCGATAGGTAGTCACCTCAGAATGGTCCAGCGTGATTTTGAAATACGTAGGTCAACGGTAACCGTTAGAAACCGTTACAGGGTCACATCTTTTAAATGGTAACACATGGCAAGTGGCATATCATTCAACTCGTCTATGACCATAACACAAAGATATTAAGTCATTTCGGGGTTGGCGGTTACTGTTTAACGGTTATAGCGATTTCAAATAATTGTACACTTTATGCTCTCCTGCTTAAGTGGTTTGGAATTTTCCAGCTCTGTTTTCGGCAAAGGACTTTTTATCCCACTCTCTTTATGGGACAAGCATAAGCAGGGACTCTCTTGACAGCAATAACGGCCAACGGTAACCGTTTGAAACCGTTACGATTTCGAAATTTTCAATTGTCTCACGGCATGTTGCATATCATTCGACCCCCCTTAGTTTACTGTTAAGATATTGGAGGAAATTTTAACGGTTACCGTTTAAGGCCAGTAACTGTGATTTTGTTTTTATGATGTAATTGTTAAACGGATTAAAATATTTTGGCCACCAGCTCCGCCACTTTGCTACATGGTAGCTTGCTGCGTATATTAGATAGGCAATCATAATCAATCACGACATGATTTGTCTGGAGTGGAAAAGAATAGATCACTGGAAAAAGTTTCATTTTTCGACTCTGACGACTTGGTAAAAAGTGGCGATGGGTCAGGATTGTCTAGCCTGTACCGTTTTTGGTGGCGTCTGGGTCACTATGCAGCAATCATGCAGCCAGTTTTAATCTGAGAAGGTCAAACGGTTTGTTCGATTTTTTTAGAGTTAATTCTTCGGGTTAATTTTTAAATATTTTTACGCAGAACGTGTTCAGAAAAATTGACATGGGGGGAGGTGGATTGGGGGAGAGAGGTGGAGGGAAGGTGGGAAGACTGTGGATCTTTGTCGGACTCATGTCAGTTTTAACTGTGGTAATGCCTACTGCTTTAAAGATTAGATAGATGGAGACATGTGGAGGTGGGAGATGAGGAGGTAACAATTCACATCTATTTTATTCCGGCAATAGGAGTTGGTGAGATGTCAGCAATGCGTCTGTGCCAACGGTCAAATTGGAAGTTTCGCTGGAGGTGGAGGAAGTAGCAGCATTAGTTTCGGGGGCGGAGGCAGTTCAGGTGGAGGAGGAGGAAGCGCTGGAGGTGGAACGAATCTTGGCGGGAGCGGAGGAGGAAGTTTGGGCGGTGGAGGGAGTGGAGGTGGTGGGAGTGCAGGCGGTGGGGTCAGTCTTGGTGGAGGTGGTAGCTCAGGAGGAGGAAGTTCTGGAGGTGGACTTGGTGTTGGAGGGGGAGGAAACGGAGGAGGGAATGGTGGAGGAAACGGCGGAGGGAATGGTGGAGGAAACGGCGGAGGGAATGGTGGAGGAAACGGCGGAGGGAATGGTGGAGGAAACGGCGGAGGGAATGGTGGAGGAAACGGCGGAGGGAATGGTGGAGGAAACGGCGGAGGGAATGGTGGAGGAAACGGCGGAGGGAATGGTAACGGAAACGGAGGTGGGAAAGGTGGCGGAAACGGCGGAGGGAATGGTAACGGAAACGGAGGTGGGAAAGGTGGCGGAAACGAAGGGGGGAATGGTGGCGGAAACGGAGGGGGGAATGGTGGCGGAAACGGAGGAGGGAATGGTAACGGAAACGGAGGGGGGAATGGTAACGGAAACGGAGGGGGGAATGGTAACGGAAACGGAGGGGGGAATGGTAACGGAAACGGAGGGGGGAATGGTAACGGAAACGGAGGGGGGAATGGTAACGGAAACGGAGGGGGGAATGGTAGCGGAAATGGAGGAGGGAACGGTAACGGAAACGGAGGAGGGAAAGATGGCAATAACGGTGGAGGGAACGGAAACGGAGGAGGGAAAGATGGCAATAACGGTGGAGGGAACGGTAACGGAAACGGAGGAGGGAAAGATGGCAATAACGGTGGAGGGAACGGTAACGGAAACGGAGGAGGGAAGGATGGCAATAACGGTGGAGGGAACGGTAACGGAAACGGAGGAGGAAAAGATGGCAATAACGGTAACGGAAACGGAGGAGGAAAAGATGGCAATAACGGTAACGGAAACGGAGGAGGAAAAGATGGCAATAACGGTAACGGAAACGGAGGAGGGAAAGATGGCAATAACGGAGGAGGGAAGGGTGGCGGAAACTCTGGTAATGGACTTGGTCTTCGGAGTGGTGGAGATGGAGGAACTGTAATGGAGAGGGGAGGAGGTGGCGGAATGGACATGGGAGGGGATGGTGGATTTGATCTTGGAGGTGGCGGAGGAATGGATATGGGCGGACATGGTGGAGGAGGATTTGACCTTGGTGGTGGAGGTGGTGGCAGCTCTGGCGGAGGACTTGATTTAGGTGGCCTACTCGGAGGCGGTGGAGGACTTGATCTTGACGGACTTCTTGGTGGTGGAGGAGGTTCAAGTGATGGTGGAGGAGGCTTCGACCTTGGTGGACTACTTGGTAGCGGCGGAGGTGGTAGTAGTGTTGGAGGAATTGACCTTGGTGGAGTTGTCGGTGGTGGTGGCGGAGGAAGTTCCAGTGACGGTGCAGGGGAATTTCACCTTGGTGACAGTTCTAGTGACGGAGGAAATGGAGGCGGTCTCTTGGGCACTGTTGGAGGTCTCGTGAACGAGCTCGGACGGCGACGGAAGAAGCGACAGGTCAAGAAAAAGGTAAACAACACGAAACCCAAAAACCCACTGAAGCCAAAGCCCAAACCAAACAAGGTCCAGGGCAAGATGATCAACGGCCAGTGCATCTGCCCCCGACGAGTCATCAAAAAGGGGAAGCGGAAGGTCAAGAAGCGTCGCCAGTGGCAGTCCCAATTCTCCTCCAAAACTGTTCGTGCCAACGGTGGCGGTAAGCGTTTTTCCGCCAACGGAGCCAAAGTGACAACCGGCTTGGGTCCGCGGAAGGTGAAGGTGGTAAAACGGAAGCTAGGCTGGCAGCAGAACCGCCCCGGAAAACTCAACGCGAATCAGCAGAAACAGGTCAAAACGGCGCGTCAGCCCTTACTCCAAAAACGGTTCGGCACAACGGCCAAAAACAAGCAACCAGTTGGTCTCAAGTCCGTTGGGATCAAGTCCAAACTCGCTCCCAGTCCAATGACCAGAACACCTACCCAAACTGGACCAACTCCCAAACCCTCCACGTACCCCAGAAAAGGTGGAGGGGCCACTCCCTCCAAAAACGCCGTTCCGACCCAACAACAGCAGCGCCACAAAATTGCGAGTACACGATTTCAAGCAGCGGCAAAGAGCGCTGAGGGATCCTCCAAAACTCCCCCGTCGGCAGCCACAAAACTGAATCTGGGCCTGAAAAATCCGCTGACCGGAAGTGGGAAGAAAAATGGATCTAAAGCGGGCGCTCCCAAGACGAGTGGAAAGCGAACGCTGGTAACCACCAAGCGACAGGCTCTCGAACAGGAAAAAGAAAATAGTAGAAAACCCTTCGAATATAATATTAACTTGCTAATTAATTAATTGATACATTTTTTCACTACATTAAATAATATGGAATCATTCATTTGTTTTAATCGAGCCATTAATTGTAAAATGATGCCACATGCCGAGCGGACAAAGACCTTTGGACGCCATTTATTGTGATGGTGACCCAACTTCGACCTTGGTTGTTTTTACAAAATAAATATGAAAAAATTAAATGTATTCTGTTTTACAATAGTTAACTTTTAACGTTAGACATGCCATGTTAGTGATGGTAGCAATTGTTTTATTATTTGGGACTCACACGAAACTGCGCGATGCGATAACAATTTACATCGTTTACAGCGTTTCCAAAATCTTGACCAGATATCAACGCGATCTGAATTGACTTCGATATATCCTGCCATCATAACAAGAAAAATTATTATAAAGAAATTAAATAAAGACTATCATTAATATTTATGTAATTCTAAGGCAATTTACAAGATTTCAAACGGAATCTAATACACGAACAGTTAGTTTTATTGCGTTTACGTGCAATCAGTCACGGAAAAGGGATGTGTGGGCCAATTATCTGAGTGATTCGTCACCGACACTGGTCGCATTTAAATACGAATAAAAAAGACACTTTTAGTTGAAAAAATCAATCATCAATCATGAATCGTTATACAAAAATAGGTAAACATATTTTTTCAGATTTCAAAGGTGGTTGACTGACACGCAAGCGACAATAGTATTTGCATATGAATGGGACTATATTCTTTGTAGTCAATCGGTTTAAGGTTTTTCATTCTTATGACTTTTTATATTGTTTGGTTGGAGCTTATTGGCGAAAATCATGCAACAGTTTTGGAAAAGCAATCAGTCATGCCATGTTTTGTCTGCAATGGAAAACGGATCATTGGCAAAAAGTTTCATTTTTCACCGTGATGAGGTGGTAAAAAAGTGGCGAGGGATCAGGATTGTCTGGTCTCTGTACCGTTTAATGTGGCGTCTGGGGCACTATGCAGCAATCATGCAGTTAGTTTAGCTGAGAAACTCAAATGGTCCATTTGATTTTTCAGAGTTAATTTTGTGCATTCATATTTTAATATTTAAGGAGGAGCCAGATAAATAAATTGATATGGATGGAGGTGGAGGGAAGGTGGGGAGACTTTGGATCTTTGTCGGTCTCTTGTCAGTTTTAACTGTGGTAAGGCCAACTACTTTATAGAAACATGGAGACATGTGGAGATGGGAGGTGGTAACAGATTCATAGTATTTTTGCGATGAAAATAGGATTTGGTGAGATGTCAGCAATGCGTCTGTGCCAACGGTCAAGTTGGAAGTTTCACTGGAGGTGGATCAAGTGGTGGCATTAGTTTCGGGGGTGGTGGCAGTTCTGGTGGAGGAGGAGGAAGCGCTGGAGGTGGGATCAGTCTTGGCGGCGGAGGCAGTGCTGGTGGAGGGAGCTCTGGAGGTGGAATTAGTCTTGGTGGGAGCGGAGGGGGAAGTTTGGGCGGTGGTGGAAGTGGAGGCGGAGGAAGTGCTGGAGGAGGGATTAGTCTAGGTGGAGGAGGTAGTGCAGGTGGAGGAAGTTCGGGAGGTGGACTTGGTTTGGGCGGGAGTGGAGGACTTGGTTTGGGAGGGGGAGGGAATGGTGGAGGGGGTGGTGGGAGTGCTGGCGGCGGGATTAGCTTGGGAGGTGGGGGAAGCGGAGGCGGCGGCAGTTCGGGAGGTGGACTTGGTCTTGGAGGGAGTGGAGGACTAGGTTTGGGTGGGGGAGGTAGTGGAGGGGGAGGGAGCTCTGGTGGTGGAGTCAGTCTGGGTGGCGGTGGTAGCGCAGGAGGGGGGAGTTCTGGAGGTGGACTTGGTCTTGGCGGTAGCGGAGGACTAGATTTGGGTGGTGGAGGCAGCAGTGGAGGAGGAGGAGGAGGAAGTTCTGGAGGTGGACTCGGTCTGGGAGGTAGCGGAGGTGGAGGTAGTTCTGGAGGAGGAGGTGGAAGTGCAGGAGGTGGACTTGGTTTGGGTGGTGGAGGTAGCGGAGGCGGGGGAAGCAGCGGGGGTGGGGGAGGTAAAGGTGGTGGGAAAGGAAACGGGCTTGGTTTGGGGGGTGGCGGAGGTGGAGGACTAGGATTGGGTGGTGGAGGTAGTTCTGGAGGTGGAGGTAGTTCCGGAGGTGGAGGAAGCTCAGGAGGCGGACTTGGTCTCGGGGGCGGAGGTAGCTCTGGAGGTGGAGGAAGCTCGGGTGGTGGCCTCGGTCTTGGAGGCGGTGGGGGTGGAGGAATGGATCTTGGAGGAGGTGGAGGAATGGATATGGGAGGAGGTGGAGGAATGGACATGGGAGGAGGTGGGGGAATGGACATGGGAGGACACGGTGGAGGAGGATTTGACCTTGGTGGTGGAGGTGGTGGCAGCTCTGGCGGCGGAGGAGGACTTGATTTAGGTGGACTACTTGGAGGCGGTGGTGGTGGAGGAGGAAGTAGCGGTGGAGGCGGTGGACTTGATCTTGGCGGACTACTTGGTAGTGGAGGTTCAAGTGATGGTGGAGGAGGCCTCGACCTGGGTGGACTACTTGGAGGCGGTGGTGGTAGCAGTGGAGGAGGCGGAGGGCTTGATCTTGGTGGGTTACTTGGAGGCGGCGGCGGAGGTAGCAGCAGTGACGGAGGAGGAGGAATCGACCTAGGTTCACTTCTCGGTGGTGGTGGCGGTTCTAGTGATGGCGGAGGTGGATTTGACCTTGGTGGGCTACTTGGTGGAGGCGGCGGAGGAGGTGGAAGCAGTGGAGGTGGAGGTGGCTTCGACGTCGGTGATTTAGTTGGTGGCGGTGGGAGTTCAAGTGACGGAGGAAGTGGAGGTGGTCTCTTGGACACTGTTGGTGGTCTCGTGAACGAGCTAGGAAGGAGGAGGAAAAAGCGACAAGTCAAGAAGAAGGTAACCAACACGAAGCCCAAAAACCAACTGAAGCCAAAGGCAAAACCAAAGAAGGTCCAGGGCAAGATGGTGAACGGTCAATGTGTCTGCCCCCGAAGAGTCATCAAAAAGGGAAAGCGGAAGGTCAAGAAGCGTCGCCAGTGGCAGTCCCAATTCTCCTCTCAAACTGTTCGCGCCAAAGGCGGCGGTAAGCGTGTTTCCGCAAACGGAGCCAGAGTGACAACCGGCACGGGTCAGCGGAAGGTCAAGGTGGTCAAGCGGAAGCTGGGCTGGCAGCAGAATCGGCCCGGGAGACTCAACGCGAATCAACAGAAAATGGTCAAAACTGCGCGTCAGCCGCTTCTCCAAAAACGATTCGGGACAACGGCTAAAAATAAGCAACCAGTTGGTCTCAAGTCCGTTGGGGTCAAGTCCAAACTTGCCCCCACTCCAATGAACAGGATACCGACGCAAACTTGGCCAACTCCCAAACCCTCCACTTCCCCTAGAAAAGGTGGAGGTAACACTCCCTCCAAAAATGCGGTCCAATCCCAACAACAGCAGCGTCACAAAATTGCGAGTACACGTTTCCAAGCGGCTGCCAAGAGCGCTGCGGGATCCTCTAAAAGTCCCCCGTCGGCCATTACAAAACTGAATCTGGGCCTGAAAAATCCGCTGACCGGAAATGGGAAGAAAAATGGATCTAAAGCGGGCGCTCCCAAGAACAGTACCAAGCGTCCTTTGACAGGCTCTCGGAAAGGACAAGGGAAATAGCTTAATTACCTTGTTAATTGATTAATTGATACATTTTTCACAACATGAAACATTAAATAGTTTTGGATTCATTCATTTGTTTTAACTAAGGCGTTATTTTAATGACACATGCCGGCCGGACAAAGACCTCTGCTTTTGCTGACGCCATGACTCAACTTCGACCTTGGTTGTTTTTATAAAATAAATACAAAAATATTATAATACTTTGTTAGCCGAGCTTATATCTTTTATAGTTAAACATTACATGTTAGCGATACTAACAATTGTTTAAATTGTGACTCACACGAAACTGCGATGCGATAACAATTTACATCGTTTACAGCGTTTCCAAAAAATCTTGACCAGCCATCAACGCGATCTGAATTGACTTCCAACTTCGATATATCGTGTCATCATAACTGATTGTTATGTTGATTGCATTCAAAACGGAATCATTGTCGATGTTACAGTTAAAAAATATTTAGCCGCTTTAATGACAATGACAAAGACCACACATATGAAAGGGAAATGACAAGTTTGCATGCAATCATTTAACCAAAATGCACAAAAAATATAAAATGCAAAATAATATTTTATTGATTTCGATAGTCAATTCAATCATATTTTTTAGACTATCACGCAATGCATAATGATATCCGAAACGGTAGCCATGATCATTGGATGACCAGTGACGGAGCAGTGTGGTGACCAAATTAAGTGATCACTATTAATGTTAATGACATACTGAGCTGTTAAAATAAACTGAAGAGATAATTTTAATTTGAAATTTAAGTCAAGATATGAACGGGTCAATGGGTAGACACAACTTTTTGTAAAAAGGGGATTTTTCTATAATAGGTACAATTTATAGTTAAGTGGACTGTGGTCAAATAATTAAGCCAAGATGGAGTGGGGGAGCAGAGAAGGGGGAAGTGCGATATGGATTTCGATCCTGTTGACAGTCTTCACGGTAAGTTTTGATGTAAATTTAAATTTTAACTGAACAGCTAAGTTTGTTAATAAATATGATTTCTTTTGGTGAAAATAGGAGGTGGCTAAATGTCAGCTATTGGGAGGAAACGGTGGAGCTGGTGGGGGAGGTGGTGTGGATTTAGGTGGACTTTTAGGTGGTGGCGGGGGTGGTGGAGGAGGAGATTTGGGACTGGGTGGTGGTGGAGGAGGAGAAGTGGATCTTGGCGGGCTATTTGGAGGAGGTGGAGGTGGTGATGCTGGGGGAGGTGGAGGACTTGATCTAGGAGGATTACTGGGAGGTGGTGGAAGTGCCGGAGGCGGAGGTGGCCTAGATCTTGGAGGATTACTTGGAGGTGGTGGAGGGGGCGGAGGTAGTGCTGGTGGAGGTGGTGGACTTGATCTAGGAGGACTACTGGGAGGTGGTGCAGGCGGCGGTGGTAGTGCAGGAGGAGGACTTGACATGGGAGGTGGGGGCGGAGGTGGTCTGGATCTTGGTGGAGGTGGTGGAGGAAGTGCGGGAGGAGGACTTGATTTAGGTGGCGGTGGAGGACTGGATCTGGGTGCGGGTGGTGGAGGAGGATTAGATTTAGGAGGTGGTGGAGGAGGCGGGCTGGGTTTAGGGGGCGGTGGAAGTGCCGGAGGTGGACTTGATTTAGGTGGAGGTGGAGGACTGGATATGGGTGCAGGTGGTGGAGGAGGACTGGATATGGGTGCAGGTGGTGGAGGAGGACTGGATTTAGGAGGCGGGCTGGGTTTAGGGGGTGGTGGAAGTGCGGGAGGTGGATTAGACATGGGAGGTGGTGGCGGACTTGACCTTGGTGCGGGTGGAGGACTGGATATGGGAGGAGGCGGTGGGCTTGGTTTGGGTGGAGGTGGTGGAGTTGATCTAGGAGCTGGGGGAGGACTAGATGTAGGCGGAGGCGGTGGCATTGATTTGGCTGCTGGAGGTGGAGCGGGTGGAGGATTAGACATGGGGGCAGGTGGCGGTGGTGGCATCGACTTGGCACTTGGTGGAGGCGCTGGAGGTAGTGCTGGTGGCGGTGCTTCAGGTGGAGGTTCCATGTCAGCTGGAGGAGGTGGTTCAATGTCCGCTGCTGGAGGTGGGGGCGGTGGAGCAGGTTGCAACTGTGGCGGTGCCGCAGGGAAGGGAAAGAAAAGAAAGCTGATCAAAGGAAAGCGGAAGGTCAAGAAGCGTCGTCAATGGCAATCCAGTTTCTCCTCTCAAACAATGCGCGCAGGAGGTGGAGGCGGCGGTATGCGTGCCGGAGGAGGCGGCAGAGTTGTCCGCGCAGGTGGCGGCGCTGCCACAACTTCCGGGCGCAAAGTCAAGGTGGTCAAGCGGAAACTGGGCTGGCAGACAAATCGGGCCGGGATCAGAACGAACGCCCAAAAGCAAAAGGTCAAAACGGCTCGCAAGCCCCTTGTCCAAAAACGGTTTGGCACTCAAGCCAATAAATTGAAAAATCCCGTTGGTCTAAAAGCCGTTGGAATCCAGTCCAAAATCAGCAACAAGCGGGCACCTGTCGCCACCGCAACGAGGCGTCCAGTTTCCAAATCTACCCCAAAATCAAAAACTGCTCCAAAATCCAAAACAGCCCCAAAGTCAAAAACTGCCCCCGCCGCTGCCCCTCGTCACAAAATCGCCAATACACGTTTCAAGGCGTCTGCAAAGAGTGCCATTTCCAACAAAACACCCGCTCAAACTAAACTCAACCTGGGTCTTAAAAATCCTTTGACAGGAAGTGGAAACAAGTTTGGGATCAGGACAACACGACGACCTTTGACTGGCGGCTCTCGACCTGGTGTGGTGACCACTACAAAACGACCGACACGAATGGGCCGACGAAAAAGATCATCAAAATAATTAATTCTACTCTGCACATAAATACATACACATAAATTTCACAGAATTTGTAATAATTAATTATAAGCAATCATGATTAACAATAAAATTGATTTAAATGGTCAATTAATTAAAAAGCTCATGAAAAAAATGCATGCATTTTTTGCGCACGCACGCGAATGCACGCAAACCTAAACAATGCCTTTGTTCACTCTTCCCATCTTTCAACGTGTATCATGTTTCTCGCAATGCCCCAAATGTACCCATCGAGTGTTGGGGAAAATTCAAGCGCTCGGAAAAGGCATGCCTTTTTCCCAATCCAATCCATTCAGCAAACAGCAAAGCAGCCAGCCTGAAAGCCTCTCTTGTCTTTTCACTTGCGAGCTTTTGAGAGAACCCAAAGTTTTTTTCTGTGCCCACTTGACTCACTGTTAAAAATTTAATTGCCAATTAAAAACTAACCAGTTACACTTCTTCCCGGAAGAATCAAGGATGGAGAAGCCAGTCGTGTTGGCCCGCGTAAGTTAACCACTTTAATTTAATTACAATTAGTGTTTAAAAAATAAAAATCTGTGACCACCGGTTTGTTGGAGGAGGAGGAGGTGGAGAACTGTTTAATTTTTAATTAGTAAACTAGTTTAAATTTGTGTGTTAAATGGTATATGAGGAGAGAGAGGAGGGATGTGATTTGTGTGTACTTTAATTGTTGTGTTAATAATCAAATTAATTGTTTTTTTTTTATTTGTTGATTGCAGGTCACCAAAATCCTAGGACGTACCGGCTCCCAAGGTCAGTGTACTCAGGTCAAGGTGGAGTTCCTCGGGGAGCAGAACAGACAGATCATCAGGAACGTGAAGGGGGCCGTGAGGGAGGGGGACATTCTCACCCTGCTCGAGTCGGAAAGAGAAGCCAGAAGACTTCGGTGAAGCGGTGGCTCCTCGGGAGGGATTGTCATCACCACCACCGCCGGAGGAGTCCAAGAAAATAAAAAACCAATTTTTGTATAAGAATTCTATATCGTTTTCTTAAAAGTTAATTAACAAAAGTCAGGAAATAAAGATAAAATGGGGGAGTGAAGAAAAGTGAAAAATTAATCAGTGGTTTGTGTTTTGTGTTACATTTATTTCAAGTAAAAATACCGTACTAATTAATTGTTTGTAGTTAACTGTACGTAGATCTATAAAAATAGCAGTAGTAGTCATAATCAAACTTGTCATTATTCGCATTTTGTAAACTGTTTTTAAATAACTGTTGACAAGGGTTATTTATCGCTTTCCATTTTGTTTTTGTCGGTCAGCAGCAAAGCAAACTACATATACAAGTTTAGTAGGTTAGTTAGTTAATTGCTCAGTAGTATCCAGTAAAAATAGGCTCCTCATTTTTGTAACCGTAGTAGGCCGTTAAACAGGGGAAAATATTGTGTACTCTGCAAACGGGCAATTGATTTAATTATCCTTTACTTTACCTTCAATCAGTCAGCCATTCATCATCTCATCATACATACATACTTACTCGTATCAAAATAATGTCTCATTAATAATTAGTTAAAATAATTATATTTCTCAAGTTTCTTAGTTTCCTATCCTGTTCACCTGAATCTTTAAAAAAATCATTCACTCATTCAGCAGTACTAAAAATAAGTTAAAGTTCCCATTTTTTACTGTAACTAGGTAATGAATTAGCATTCATGTTTTGTTGTGTTTTGCGTAAACTGAGATTGGTTACTATGCACTAATTAATTTAATTGCAAGACTTGTAACATGATTTAAAATGGATTTGTAGAAGCAGCTTCGTTTCCTTCCATAATAATTTATTAACTCTGCCAGCTTTAGAGACAGGTTAAATCGGTACTCAAAAATCCCAAGTTTTTAATTTGTTAGGTAAAAATCATTACTTAATTATCCTTCCTCCGTGTAACACATTCATCTCCAATCATCCTCATTCATCATTACTTATCATTATCATCATTATTCATGAATATCTACATACCTATTCAACATCTTGTCCACTTGTCTTGTCTGCATTTACCTATAATAACCGATAATAAGAATTACTGGAAAGTTAATTTTCTCAAATTACCCCTCTTCATCTTATCTCCCTAACAAAAAGATTCATTTTAATTGTCTTAATCCTCGTAATTTTGGTGCACATCTTGAAAACGCTACTGTTGAGGACGCTGACGACGACGCTGCTGCGCTTCTACAAAATTCATCGAAATCAACATCACACGCTCGTCAGCTCATTCTCAAAACTACGTAATCTTTCGGTAGATGGTGGTGAGGTGGCAGAGATGATAAGCAAACTAGACAGCCACAAAAAGCATAAAGAATTAACCCTTCTCTCGTATGAAAAAGTAGACTAGTCCACAATCTCCAATCTCCATGCACGCAAAATGCCTTCAAGCCAAAAAAATTTTTAACCCTTTCCTTTTCTTCATAAATTCTTCCTCCACCTGGATTCCATGGGATCACTTCATGTTCATCTTTTCTTAATCATCATCGCCACAAGAAAACCCAGAAATAGAGACCAATTTTTTTCTACCTTCTTATTCCACCGACCCTTCACCTTTTCCTTGAAGACGCTCTCATGCGAATGCAAAGGCAGGTGAGAGAATAAAAATTAGGGCTTCGCTTCCTTCTCCACTTTCCATCATCTGAACAATGGCCAGAGAGACTGAGAACCCCATCTCACCTGTACAGCTAACCTAGATAAATCCATCCCATCTTTCCAACAGAAATGCAGGCAGAGAGAAACATTTTCATTTTCAATCCCTCAAACAAAAAGCCAAGCTTAACTTTAAGCCATAATATTCATATCGAGTTGATTACAGGTAAGTAAGGTAAAGGTAAAAGAGAAGCCAAGCCAAAAGCCAGGTGCCCAAAAATAATAATAATTTTTTTGGCTCTTTGGATTTTGGATGACCGTCATCATCAAAATAAGCCGTACATCTGCTGCTGCTGCAGAATAAAATGCGTGCCCAAGCTCATTATCATCATCATTTCATCATGCAAGCAACAACAATAGCTCAAAAATATAAAATATTATATTATATATTTTTGGTTACATCTTTTTCTATCTTCTTGGCTATCATCATCATTATAGCCGTAATTTTTTGTATAATAATTGTAGCTCTGTAGCTGGTCAAAAACGCATATACCTGTTGTAAAAAAGGTTGGCGTGAATAAAAACCCGGTTTTAATTGGAGCTTTTACGAAGTAAAAGTATTACGGAATGGATGCGGTGTGTTTGGGAACAGGGATAATAATAATTACTTAAACTGCTACACATTCCTCGTAACAGCAAACATTCAAGAAGATGATAATCGTCGGGATGACTGTTGACTTGGTTCTGGCTGGAGTCTCTGGAACGCAAATAGAAACATGATCCGCGTGTGTAGGTATGGATAATATGTAATGTAGGTGATAATGATGATACGAGATGTAGAATTATTTTTGTTTTTTTGTAGGTGGGTATTATGGATGTATTATGCATGCTATAGGACGCGTTTCATTTTGCTGAAATGGAAAAAAAGTAATATAAACGGCCGATATAGAACAGTTTGTTTGTTGTTTGTGGTGCATTCATTTTTTGTCCGATAAGCCGGAAGGAGAAAAAAGATGTCCAGTATTGCCATAAGCATACCGATAAAATGTGTTTAGTAAGCTGTTGGCGATTAAGTAGCACTGGACAAAATGATTATTCTCATCGATATTTAGCCATATTCTCATGTTGCCCCATGCCTAATTTTCTTGCTAAGATTATAATTATCTCAGTGTGCCCCAAAGTATATTTTTGCTACTCATGTTCCAGTTTTCTCAATGTGCCCCAAATGGATTTGAAATTGCCATTCCGTTAAAACGATGATTATGAGACATTTAAAAATTATTTCGAAAAGCTCAAAATAAGCAGTGCAATTTTTTTGTATGCGTCAGACAAGTAGAATGACGCAAATCATATATAAAATTCATATAATTATTTTCCGCCTGGCGAAACAGACTGAAGCGCGGAACTGAATAAGTAGTGCATCAGTTCCTGCTATTCAGTACACTTAATAATAATGGCTTGTTGCTTACGTACTAAACGTACTTACGTTGTGCCTACGTCTCCATGACAACTTTGCTGAGTGTGAATGAAAATGAAAGCTCATCTCATCTCTTGTTCGAGTAATCGCCACACAGCTCCAAAACTCCAATAATAATTTCCTTTCATGTTGTTCATGTGACAATTACTGCTCTCGTGTTCCTATGACAATAATGACGAGGAAGCTTACGCAGCTCTACCTTTTAAATTACATGACATGCTCATTTTCTTTTGTGGTCTTCGCTCGCATCGTTATGAAAATTTTATGAGGAAACCGATCACATCTCTCTACTCTCAGCTTACTCACAAGAAAATAAAGGCAAGTAGAGAAACGCAGGTCGTAAATATACTTACCTAACTAGGTACACAGACTGGACAAAAAAGACAAACAAGATGAAATTGAATGACAGAACTGATACAAAAGAGGAAATGAGAACGACCTTCCTTCTCTCCTCTCAGCTCAGCTTTCAATATTCTATCTCATTTTTGGGAAAATTGGTAAATATTTTCCTTCATCTCTCCTTCCTATACCCCAATAACAAGCCATAGCAATAAAATTAGATTCATTCCCCATCCTACCTTAATTAATTACCAAAACTAGAGCACACGGCATTCCCCGTCATGTCCTCGTCCCTGGAGAACTGGAGACCCGGATCCGGAAAAATAATTGACATTTTCTTCCTTTCCTGTAGTCTGCATGCACCTTATACCCAATTTATATTTACTCATGATCTTTGTTGTTTGTTGTTGGTCATCTAAAGCCGGAGTCAGAGGATTAGTCATCATCTTCTTCCTCCTCACAAAAAAAACTATACAGCAGTTTACCATGCAAACGGAAGCAACGCCCTGCCCTAAAACATGATGATCAGCAAACCATTTTTTTCTCATGTTTTTCCCCCAAAAAAATAGGTAGGTACGCACAATCTCATGATGAACAACGCGAGCTCTGTCTACGTCTGTCTGTACTCCTGTTGTTAAAAAATCTTTAGCCACCAGCAATGTTCTTCGTTATTTTGTAAAAAAAATATTCTTAGACCTATGATCTGTCATACTCATAGCTATAGTCATATAATAAGCTTTACCATGAAAAATATATACCTACCAAACCAACTTTAAAGTTGTACAATGTGTAGCGTGTGTGTTCTCGTATGCCTTCTGTCAAAAAAATTGTTTTTAGGGAGAGGTATACAGAATGCAGACAGACTTGCCGTTTGTATTGTGTTGTGTGTGAGTTAACTTGATATGATAAGATGTAAAGGAAAAGTACACAAAAACACAACAATGTCAGTTTACACATGTAAGTTTTTTTGTGGTATGACTATGGTCGGTAATGCAGACAAGAAGAGAGGAGATTGGAATGGAACGAAAATTCTCGTGAGGATTGTGAAGTTGAGTAGGTATTCACGCGTTGTTCTATGTAATAAGCAGGTTTTCATCCTTTCCATAATAATATTACTTACTAGAGTCAGAATGCGGTGAGTAATCTTACTTGTGTTGAAATGAAATACTTTTACATAGGTTGTTGGTGAGTGCTATGCTGATGTGATAAGGGACGAGCGAGTTGAGTTGGAAAGGGAGGATTTTCCTCAGGTCGCCGCATATAAAACTTATGGAACCAACAATGTAAATGGAAGAAGCAGATGAAATGTTTTCGGGGGTAAGTTGAGATTAGGGCTATGTCGACTTGAAAATCGTACTTTTTATATAAAATGTGTACTTTGCACTCTTCAAACTCTCCTCATGATCGTGATGACTAAAGTAAAAACTTTCTTTAGGGGTAAAAAGGGGTTGTCCACTTCAAGGGTCACCCCAAAGCAAGGTCACTTCAAAATTTCCCCTTCAAAATAATTCTATATCTGCCATGGTAACCAAATTAAAAACAAAATGTGCTATCAATTTTTACATATGACCTTCCCCATAAAATTTTGCTGAAGTATGTTATATTGCATTTGGACAGCCCCTTACCTGACAGAAACCTGCATGGTACGGTTTACGTAGTAACCATAGCGAGTACTACGTAGTAGTAAAATAGGTGTATATATTACATTGCATCAAAAAATACCTTCTAATATTCCCTATTGCTGGTCGACTAGACATATTTTATTGAATAGACTGACTCATTCAATGCAATTGCATGCCTAAATGCCTACACACATATTTCTATGTACAAAAGCTGGTGAGTAAAATTTCTGTGACTCGTCACCATCATCATAATCATCATCTTTACTTGCATTTACGTGCGTACTACACACATACTAACATTTGTTCTTATTGTGAGCAAGTATTACCTATACAACTTGCAGTGTGACTAGTAGTGATGGATTTGTTGACTGTTGTTCACTTTTTAACGAAGTAAAATAAAATTCCTCTACTCTCAAACTCGTAGTGTGTAACAATAAATAAGAAGAATATACATCTACTATTTTTTACTAACTACCGTTGTTTGTTGCTATACGCGCATACACATTTCACCTTTTACAAGTACGCGAGGGATAAGAAAGGATAAGGTAAGGTGCTTTTCAAAAACTATAATAACGTAACACACGATAACAAAAATAGCTTTACTCACAATATACAAGACCAATTGTTGTTTCTCTGTGTCTGTCTATAAAATAAGTATATACAAAGGTCTGTCGAAATCCCTTTGCTGCAATAAACCATTACAGCAATATTTTTTACTACTGCATTGCATGTACACATTTATAATAGTTGGTAATAATCTGTACTACATTTATACCTACATGAACATTTTCTTTAAAGCATTAGAAGGTATGACCGTCATGTAAAATGCTGTGAGCATTTATATATTTTTTGTGAAACAGTTAAAAAATAAGTTGGTTGGTGATGGTGAAATGGTATGAAACAAGTCAGTAGTGTATATCTTATCATCAGACAGAAGAGAACAACAAGCGGATAGTCGAGTCTCTGTTTTTTTTGTAATAAACGAATATGTAGAATATTTTATGATTAAAAAGTGGTTTGTTAAAAAAAGCTGCTGCTGTGCTATTGCTGTTGCTTGGAGAGATAGATAGCAACCTAAAGGGCTAAAAAAACTAAATAGTCCAAAAGGCAATCTCAAAATAATCTCTCGCATTCTGAAACAATATAGTAATGATGTATTGTTGGATTAATAATAATAAACAGTGAAACCGATACCTAAAAAACACAAAACTATTTTTGGGCTGTCTGCAGAAAATTATATACGTGAATAGTAATCGAATGAATGAAATTACTGTGTGCGTGCGCAAAAATATATAGAATGTAAGAAGCAAATATTCAATATATACCTATACGCGTAAGTTTATTTTACAAACAATTTTTTAGCTGTAATTGTTGTAGATTTTAAGTTTTGTTGTTGCTGCTGCTGTCGTTGTTAACGCGGGATCAATACCGATTGTGATGGATCATCATAAATTATTAATTCGTATTGATTCATGTTGATTGTGTTGTGTTTTCATGACAATTGGAAAGAGAAAGGTTAAGGTTTTAAGGTGTGTTCCATTCGAATCAAATTAATTATAATTGCGGGAAAGATTTAAGGTCGGTTGGAAATACATATGAGTTATTTTGGTCAAAAAGTATCCAACATTTGCATTTAAATATCGTGTGGACTGTGAAAGGAATATATATTTTCAAGTGGTAATTATTTGAACTACGCTAATGGTTACTAGGATCACTTACTAATTCCACTTAAGAACGAAGAAAGTAAGTTTTTTCAAAAATGTTGGTTGACTTGTTTTTGTTTTGTGTGCTGTTGTGCGTTGCTACTTGTACAAAACTACGTGGTGGTTTAATTTAATAATATATTATATTAGATGGAGAGGTACTAATCACGGTTTTAAAAACTCTTTTGTCATTTTCAATGTTGAATGTTGTGTGCATTAAAATCTGAAGCTACTTGCATCAGAGTTATCGTCTGTCGTGTCGTGAAATGTAAAGTGAGCTGGGTTGATAATATATAAAAACTGGTTAAAAAATTAGCGAGTAGCAGCATCAAGGCAGGATTCATTAAGATAAAAAATAATATAATACTTCAGATAGATGGATAGGTGGTTGCTCTGGTAATATATGGCGAATTCAAATAGTATATAAAAAATTGTTGAAATTGAAACGCGGAGTTGGTCTCTGGTGCTATATAATTTTTTTCGAAAGACGTGACATTGCGTTCGTGTTGTGGTGGGGCCTGCGTTGTTTTAAAGGGCTGGGGTAGGATATTTTTTGCAAAGGGTACCTAAAAAATCTCGAAAGAAAAATTTATACAAAACAAACACTCAAGTTTAAAGTCACTTTCTTCCTTCTGGTTAAAAAATTACTGTTAAGTTACCAAAGTTACGTGACACAAACAAAACTGCAAACAAGCTTAAAAGTAAAAATTCAAAAGTTTTTGCAATTTAGACTAGCAGCAAATTCTAATACTCTACTGCCTTGCTATTATAGTGCGTAGTAGATTTTAAAATGGCAAATTAATTAATATTAATCGTATTCAGAAAAATTATTGCGTTTGTTATGTTCTACGTGTGGTTTGTTGACTGTATCGATAGAAAACCATTTAAAACAGGATTAAAAAATCCAGTTCACTTATGCCATGAGTATACATGAATGAACCAGTTATTTTAAAGAAAAGTGGCATGACAACGCCAATAAACGCAACGCGCATGCAACAACATTTGTAGGGCGGCAACATGTGTGTGTGCAAGCTTTAATTGCAGTTTCTGTAAAAGTTTAAACTGCAGTGTGAAAAAATTATGAATATTAATTCAAATTCATCAGAGAAAAATGAATCATATTTATTTGGTTGCTATGGTGATTTGTTGTTGTTAATCACGCGCAGTTTTAGTTTAAACAAGGTTTCAAAAAAGTAGTGAAATAAATGACAAAATGAATGGAACTACCGAAAAGCTAATTTGAATTTTAGCGCGCGCATGTGCAGTAAAATGAAATAAACCTGTTATTTAAATTTAAATCATTTTCTGAACTGCGCATTTAGTAGAAAAATGGTAGGTGGTTTTGATTCAATCAGATATTGAAAATCAAAAGTGATTTGTTTCGTGCACAGGAAATTAAAGTACACTCTGAAGGTATAAATATCCCTCGTCAACATTTTTTCAAAATTTTAAACGACGCGAGAAATAACTAGTCGAAAATCTTAAGTGCATTTGTCAATTTGTCCAAGAAAGTGTCGCCAGTTACTTTTCAAGGAAAAAAGGGTTGCCAACACGTCAGTAAAAATTATAACTGCTGTTAATTACCTGTCTGTCGACGACAGTGTGAAAAATTGCATTGTTAATAGGTTGATAATCTCCACATGTAATTTCCCTTGAGTATTTTAAATAACCTTGCATTTTTTATTTCTAATGTCAATCGACTTACAATTGTTAGTAGAGCGCTAATCACTACCGTCACCCTAGTAGCCATTCACTTAAAAGACTTAAGCCATTTATTATCGTCAATCTCCAATATGCAATTTTCTTGTACTACAAAATAGATTACAAATTTTAATTACTGGCTTTATTTATATGGCTAGAGCTAAAAGTAATTTTTAAACCTTGAAAATAAAAGACATTCAAAATTGATAAAAAATATGATCAAACGAATGAATATGGAAGTATATATCCTACTTCGAATTACCAATCATCCCATTCAAACTGCATAAATTGATAACTTGAGAGATGTAGGTATTTAAATATATTTTGTAATTAAACTTGAAATAAAAATTGGCCGCGACTACTTACAAGTTACAAGTTTACCTGTGTTTTCTCTTTGCCTTTTTATATGGCGATAATAAAAATATGAGATAACAATATTTTTTTTTGCTAATGAGGATTTCAATGATTTTGTTGATTAATGTATATTGTATTAAAATATATTGTAACAATTACAACAAGGATAAATGTTGTTTAAAAATCTGATTGATTATTCAGTCGATACAGAACATTGTTGCTAATGACAACAAACGTTGTTGTATTTTAAAATGAGTTAAAGGGTTGAAAGGGTTCAACTCCACTCACACGTCACGTTATATTTGTTCTCACGCACGCACGTACGTAAAAACGCAAGCCTTTAAGCAACAACTGTAAAGAATGATTAGCTCAACAGAGTTAAATAGCCTGTTATCATCACAGTTTAAAAATATACATAAATACGTATTACCCATTATTATTGGCATATCCTTTAATTGTTCTTCTCGGGTTACCTTTATTAACTAGCGTTACAATTTTTGCATAGAATAATTGTTATCAGCTGATTAAAAATATTGAACAATGGACAGTAGCGGCGGCGGTAGTCTCAAGAAGTACCACGAAGTATAGTTAACTATATGATCGATCGAGAATATACGATCGAGCGAGCGAACCGCACGGTTGTGTGTGCTTACTTGCTCCTACAAACCAAATTGGAAAAACCAAAGTGATCAGTGCAAGTGCCAGAACTGGGGTCAAGGACACCACTGCAAAGTGGACCTCACAACACTGGTTAGGCAGAGTGCACTAGGATGGAGTTAAGCCCACAGATTCGCCAGTTTTTCGTCAGTTGAAAGGTGAGTAGGTAACACAGTAATCATCTGTGTTTGTTTACCTTTTTTCAAATGGCGAAAAACGGCAACCAATTGATAGATACCACCCCCATGGAGGATGATGCTTTGCTCTCCCCTGGAGGTGATGATGATAATGACATGTGTAAAGTGTTCTGGTGCTTGATGGCGTCACTACGACGCCACACAAGTATAATGAATATGGCATCTGTTAGTGATAATGTGAATTTATCAGTGAAGTTTGCAATCATTGGTGCATATTTCACTGATAATTTGATGACAAATAGTGTCCCCATAAGTGCTCCAGCTGTTGTTTTGTGTGTTGTGATCAGTGATCATTGTCACCATTACAAACAGGGGGAGCACTCCTCAGGACACAGAATTCACCCTTCAGCACCACAAATTCAGTCGATGTTGATCATTGCTTTTGCGGTAGCTGACTACACGTATGAACTCTCCAGCACGCAATCGCATCGAGTGCAACGCAGTGAGAGCAAAACCAAAACTGTAAACCTAAATATAGGTTTACCGGGGTCAGCAAAGAATCTACAGGATACCATTGAGAAACATGGTATGCGAGTGGGATCTAGCTATACCCATGACCCTTACCGAGATTCACGCACCGTTCATATCTCTATGGAAACGAGTTGCATGCGCCAGGGCAAAGGGAATCCAGACTACCTGTTTACCATATCGTGTCACACATTGGAATATATGTGGACAATAGATGATGGGCAGGACTCTGGACTTACTGACACGGCATACGCCATTAATAACGTAACAAAAACGTCATGATAGATTGCATTCAATTGAATATGCACCGTGCCATTGCGGCACAGGCAAACCTTTGCAAAATGCTTTGCAAAAGCGACAAACAAGGATACATATGTATCCTGCAAGAACCCCACACCCGGAACTCGCGGGTAACGGGATTCTCCGGACTGGGAACAACGGTAGCGGTACAAACTGGGGAACCCCCTAGGGCTGCTCTACTATTGTCCCAAAATCTGACCGTTTGGCCACTAGCTGAACTCTCTAGTAGAGACTTAGCGGTGGCCAAGATCAAACTCGACAGGGATGAACTGGTAGTGGCATCGATTTACATGCCACATGATACCAGCGTACATCCCTCACAAGAATTTCGCCAGCTGCTGCGGTATTGTGAATCACACAATATCAAGCTCATAGTTGGCGGCGATATTAACTCCCATCATACAATGTGGGGGAGTACTGACTGTAACGAAAGAGGCGAAGACTTGGTTGACTTCCTAGCGACGTCACAGCTACATGTAGCTAACCAAGGACATTCGCCGACATTTGTTACATCCACGCGCCGAGAGGTTCTTGATGCAACATTTGCGTCAACGAATGCTCTAACCTTAATAACCGACTGGAAGGTAGATGAGAAAGACTCATTCTCCGACCATCGTTTAATCCGATTTAAACTTGGAGTCAATCTCGGTCCGCCGGTAATGTATTACAACCGGAAAAGGACCGATTTGGCCAAGTACCGAGGAGTGGTTGAACCTCTCCTAGACACTTTTGAAACGAGCGAAATCACCTCGGTTGAATCGCTTGAGCATCGGGCGGAAAAGCTTTCCGCAATCATCAGATCAGGCTTCTATGCCAGCTGTCCCCGCAAAAGGGTCAAACCAGGCAAGAAGCTAGAACCCTGGTGGACTGATGAGCTTAAAGCTCAAAGAAAGGAAGCACGCCGTCTATTAAGACGAGCGCTACTGACCAACTCCCAGGAAGACTGGGAAAAACATAAGCTAGCACGAAATGCCTTCACCAAGGCAATCCGTAACGCGAAAAAGAAAGCGTGGCGCAGCTTTTGTGCTGGCATGGAAAAATTGTCAGACGCAGCGCGCCTCTACAAGATTCTCAAAAGCGACCCGATTTCCAAATTGGGATCGCTTCAAAAAGATGACGGCAGTTTTACAAGTACCGCCGTCGAAACACTTGACCTGCTTTTACAAACGCACTTCTCCAACTCAACATCCGGCTCCTCTGTTAACAGGGAGTCGCAAAGGATGAGAGTTCCGGAAGGCGTTATAACACCATTCAAAATTAGAGCAGCGTTTGAGACCTTCAGTGCTTTCAAAAGCGCTGGACCCGACGAGATATTTCCAGCCCTCCTTACAAGTGCTGGTCAAAAAATATCTCAGGTGCTTGCACCAATATATACGGCCTGCCTCGAATTTGGATACACTCCAAAATCCTGGCGGCAAGCTAAAGCGGTGTTCTTGCCTAAACCAGGCAAGGACAGTTACCAAAGGGTGTCGTCATGGCGCCCAATATCTCTGACATCCTTTCTCTTAAAGGGATTGGAACGACTGGTAGACTGGCATGTTAAGGACGCTGAAATGGTGTCCCGTTTGAAAGCAAGCCGACAGTTTGCCTATCTTCGAGGAGTATCAACCGAAGCCGCACTTCATCAATTGACTGCGCGGATTGAAAGGACACTCCAAAACAAAGAGGTGGCACTGGGCGTCTTTTTGGACATCGAGGGGGCTTTTAACAAGGTCCCCTACGACGTCATAAGTCGCAGCCTCAGTAGACTTAAAGTGGATCCTCTCTTTGTGAGGTGGATTAACTCTATGCTCCGTGACAGGTCTGTCATGGCTGACTTATTCGGCTCCACTAGAATCGCTTCTGTTGGAGCTGGATGCCCACAAGGCGGAGTTCTGTCTCCGTTCATATGGGATTGTGTGGTGGATGAGCTCCTCACAGAGCTAATGGTTGACGCCACTTCCACATACTCACAAGGATTTGCTGATGATATCGCACTGCTACAGAGCGGCATTTGCTATGCCACAGTGCAAACCATCATGCAGCAATCACTTCGAGTGATACATGATTGGTGTACACGAGTAGGCCTCTCGGTAAACGCAAGTAAGTCGGAGGCCGTCGTGTTCACCAATAGAAAACGGCTCGATTGCCGAAAGATTCTATTGTTCAATGGACAACCGATACCTTTTAAGACGTCAGTCAGGTATCTTGGCGTTCATTTGGACCACAAATTGACTTGGCGTACCCATACGCTAAAAAGAGCAACACATGCGCGCATAGCTTTAGCGCAGTGCAAGAGGGCCGTCTCAAGAACTTGGGGTCTTGAACCCCGAGTCATGAGATGGATTTATACTGCTATCATCCGACCGGCTATCTTTTATGGGGCGATAGTCTGGGTTCCGGCGATGAAAGCAAAAAACAACATTGCCACTCTCACACGAGTACAGAGGACGGCAATGTTGCTCATTACAGGATGCATGCACACAACCCCAACGGCAGCGTTGGAGGGCATGCTTGACCTTCTGCCCGTTGACGTACATGCTGAATTAATGGCTGTACGAACAATGCACAGACTGAAGCATAACAAAACGTGGATACAAGATTGCGGAGGAGCAACTCTCAAGCAGGTAACCCATACTAGAGCCTGCGGAGAAATCTGGAAACGGCTCCCTGTTTTAGAGTGGCCATGTGACCTTCGCAATAGCAGACCACTCGTCGAGGGAGGGTTCAAAGTAACCCTGCCAACGAAAGACGAGTGGAAAAAGAGAGGAGAACCACAGCACACTGAGGTGGATGTGGTCTGCTACACAGATGGCTCACGCCATAGCGAAAGGACCGGCGCCGCATACACAGCTTCGTATGATGGCGAACAAGCGTCCGAATTAATAGCACTGGGCACCAGTGCTACTGTATTCCAAGCTGAGGTACTTGCCATTAACAATCTGGCAATGGCCTTGCTTGAAGCATTTGAAAACCCTAGGAGTATATTCATATACTCTGACAGCAGAAGTGCTCTGACAGCTCTTTTGAGTTGGCAGTTCATGACTGCTCTGGTGGGCGATTGCTTTGAGAGCCTTCGACAGTTAGCTGCGAGGCACTCAGTAACGCTCACTTGGATTCCAGCACATGCTGGATATAGCGGCAACGAGATTGTTGATGAGCTCGCCAAAAGTGCCGCTGAGCTCATTGCAATCGGCCCTGAGCCGATAATTCCCGTCTCTGTAAGTGCAGTGCACTCATCGACCCAGCAATGGGCTGACGAGAAGCACGCCTTACTATGGCGAAACCGAACCGACTGTCAGCTGACCAAACAGCTGATTGACCTACCATCACGAGGAGTTAGTCGGTTTTTAACCAACTGTCCTCGTGATAATCTAAGACAGTTTGTCCAAATTATGACTGGACATTCTGTGCTGAAGGGTCATCTTCACAAGCTGGGGGTAGTAGACAGCAATCTCTGCCCCTACTGTGAGATGGAACCAGAGACTAGCCTACACTTCCTTGGGAAGTGTGACAAATTCGTGGTAACACGTTGTGACGTGCTGGAGAGTCAACTCCTCAGCCCTGAAGCTATCCGCCAAGCAACTCCAGCCAGTCTTTTGTTTTTTATCAAAAGTTCTGGTAGACTAAGATCATCAGATGATCAGGCCTATGTCTTACGGAGTGCTCAACGGCCATAAAAAAAACTACCAGTGTAATTACCTGAGAAAGAGACTGCAATAAGCCTTATTTTAGTGCTTGAGTAGCGTGAATGGTTACTAATTAATGTAACTAATTCCCTTTCATAAATACATACATACATAGTTAACTAACAATTATGACTTATAAAAGTAAGTGTGAATCTAAAGGGGAAAACAAATAGTAAAACAATTAATAAACGTATAATATGGTTTATTTTACAACTAGAATAGGAAACGTAGGCTCTGTAATAAATAGGTTTGCAATTAAACGGCAGCAGCATCTTGATTTGATTTGAGACTTTAAAAGTTAAATAATAATTGGATTTTCAAGTATATGCAGTGAAGTAAGCTAAAGGAGAGAAAAAATTAAATGTGCAGCAAGCTGTTAAAGGGAGAGCAATATAGTTTAGTAGAAGCGTTTAACAGCAAATCTTCATTTAAACAATCACACTTTTTGCTTGTTAATATTATTTAAGTGGAAAAAAGTACACTAGAGATATTTTTTTTACTATCGACAACTCCACCTTTTTAATAATTAGTTTGATGAAAGTCAGTCAAGTAGTAGCGTTATATAAAAAAGGAGCTACACATATTTTAACAATGTAATTGTTAACAGCGCTCAGAGTGTTTTGTTAACAATTCAGTTCAAGAAAATATGCAACAAAGGTGATTGTTAAAAGAAGACTATACTAACCAGTGCCAAACTTTATGGTTATCTTTCACCATCATCTAAAATCGTTAAAAATGCATATAAATCGAGAATATAGTCAGCAATGATTTTGCTATTATTTATGATTATTAGTTTTGCTGGCTGGTTAAAAAAATAGTTAATTGCCGAGACTGAAAATTAATTTTTGACATGAGCTTTGCTTCCGTGATGACAACAGAAAAACAGCTGACCATTTTTTGTTATGACAGATAACAAATTTTAGAAAATTGGTAGATCAAATTGCCGGTCAAATTGACAATTCATTGATCCCATCTGTCAAATCAAAATTCCTTTTGATTACTGACCAGTTAATTGCAGTCAGCACAGTGGTCATCATTCATTTCATTGTTCGAATCCAATTGAATCTTTTTGATTGTTGACTGGCGCGAGTGTGAAATCTAATGACTGCTACTGACCGGTTAATTATTTTAACGTTGCGCAACAACATAACGCTATATTACTAATTAGTATTGTATTCAAATTTCAAATGAACACCGGTCGCCACACACAACCTTCATTACTAACTACTGACTAGTCACTAACTTCATTTATTATTATTATAATATTTTCCTGATTGATTTGACGATGATGTATCCGATAGATAGGATAGATAGTTTTAGGTATTAAATTATTGCGTAATTATCTGTGCATGCTGCAGCACGTGCACCAACTTCCGGTTTTTCTATTCCTATTGTAGTGGACATTGGTCATCTCTCATCATGCCTGTTGCAGTTTATTATTTTTGTGGTCACTGGCGATAATTTCCGACAGTAACTGTGTTATTAGCGAAACAAATGGTAATGTCAAGCCATAGCCATTAGAGTATGATTTCTTTAACGAAATGAAAAATGGCTTCATTCCATTCCCTTTAATATTAATGATCATCTTGACAAAACTGACCATTGGTCATCGTCAACACTATTAAGAACAGACGTGTGTGCAAAACAAGAATATTTTCAGATTTCTCCGTCCGTACTAAATAGATCTTCTCAGTTAGTCATATTAACAGTTTTGCAGTCAGCAGTGATTCATTTTGCAGTAATAACTGGCGACTGCATGACAAGCTCATAAAAATTGTGTGCAACAGTTGCCGTTAGTCAGTGCGTGTCTTCCCATTCATTTTTCAAAGTTGACTTTTTTTCTTTTTCAAACCTTAAGCAGTCATCATTACCGCTCATTTACGGCCAACATTCTGCCACTAGACCAGTTATTAAGTGCGTCAGTTTTTTAGTCAAAGAGAAATGGAAATTTTTTTCACATTTTGAAAATACGCGCCACTCATATTTGTATACCTATAATAACATGTTGCATTGTAAACATATTTATTATTAAATGATAAGAGGTTTGGTAGTGAATCACGCACGCATATTTTTTTCTCTTTCTTCTTTAACTTAAAGGCTGAAAAAAATTGTAGTAAATCATGTGCAAAATTATGATAGAGATGAGAAAGAAGATGCAATTGAGATGGGGTGAAGGACGTAGTTATTACTAGTTATCAGTCAGAAGAATATAAGAAGTTTGAAAAAAACAATGGAATCAGAAGATTCAGAATGAAGAAGAGGCTTGTCGTCAATAACACGAACTGACTCATAAAATTTCTTATCGCTTCTTCAAATCGTCGTCATCGTTATCTCCCAAAGTCGAGTCATCATCATCATCTCTCTCATTCATGTCTTCTTTTTCTAAAAATCTCTACCAATTGCCATCTTTACAAAACGTTTAGTAAACATTGCGTTGCTTCAAGTAGTGGAAAGTGCGTAAATATTTGGTTTAAAGTTTTTCGGCGTGTCTATGACTGCCTCTTTTAGTATTTAGAATACAGTTTTCAAACTTTGTCGACAGAGAACAAGACCAACTGCTGAGATTTTGCAGAATTCGACAGTTCGGCATCTTCTTCAGCTTCAATCTTCTTAAGACGACGAAGTACAAGTGTTCCGCTTATGCTTTTTAAATGCAAACGCTTCATTTCAATTTTTTGACTCTTGACGATGTACAATTTTGTATACGGCAAGATTAGTTTTAAGGAAGCTGACATTTCACGCTTGAATATTCCTATAGTGCCGCGCCGTATACTACAGTGATCATCATGATGATGGTTGGTTTAACGCATTAACAGATTTTAAAGTCAGATTCAAAAATTCAAGTTGAAGTTTATAGCTAATGTTTTTGTATCTCTGTATTGTTTGTTGCTTAGGCATAAACTTCACTGTTGTACTTGCTAAGCAATTTAGCATATCCGGTTTAATTAGGCTGACTGCGCTCATCATGAATGAGAGATGCAGTGAAGTGAGCAATTTGAATTCTCTACGCTTCCTATATAAGTATATATGTAGTTCCACTATTCTTTTTACTACTTACTAAACTCATTAGTGAACTTGCCGTATAGTTAGTTAGTCAGTCAGAACGAAAAAGATTATTTAGCATAATCGCAGCGCACGAACTATAAGCACGCGTATATAAAAAATTGTCCTTTCTTTACATCTTCTTATACTTAATTCATTCAGCCTTCGACTTGGATGGAGTTTGATTTTAAAACTTTCAATGTTTCAATAATAATCGTAGTCGTCAGGGTAATCATCTTCCTCCTGATGATCATCATCCATCGTCATTGCCATCAAATTAAATATAAAGATGATGATGGATGCTCAGGCGGAAATTGAGAGAAATTCGATGACGAATCAATTCTTCTTCAGTTCATTTTCGAAGAACACAAATCATCGTCTTAGCATATATTTCTTTCGATTTCTGTGTCAGATCAAATCATCGTCTAAAAGCTCAGTAACCGTCATAACGTATAACAGCTCAATTGAAAGAAATAGAGACCAAAATCATTGAAACAAAAAATTACTCTGAATCTGTTGTGGTCAGTTGTCAGTCAAAAAACCTATAGTGGTTTTGGTCTCTTGTTCTACTTCTTCCTCTAATCCTTTTTTTTTCTATTCTATCTGCCTTGAAATATATTTTAGCACAGCAATTTTGCAACTGGAAAAATATATGACATATAACTTAGCTTAATAATTTTTATTGGAGCAATAGATAGATCCTCTCTGAAAAACTATATTTTTGTCTTCTTTCTTTGGTGAGTAATTCAATACGCGAGTAATATAAAGCCATTAAATAGCATTTAACCTCTAGAATTGGGTATTTTTCCTTGTACTGCGCATTTAACTGAGGAAATAAAATGAAACCACTGCACTCTATGCTGAACTGCACTGTAACTCTGTTTACTTGACTGAAACGCAATTAGTTTTTGATGTTGAGGCTTTTGTTATCGCCATCGCAATGGCTGTTATGTTGGTGATGATGTTTTTTATCGATATCAGCAGTCAGCACGCTCTACTCTATTGTAAATAAAGTCATAATGGAGCATTATTCATTATTGCTTCTCTAGAACTACAAGTGTGTTAAGTAAAATGATTTATAAAACCAATAGGTAATGGGTAATGTATGCGTGGGTGTAAAATAAATAGGTAATATATCACGTTCGTAGATTTCATAGATATACCTATTCGTAATACTCAGAGGTGCCCAAACCCCGGTGGTCCCAAAGGTGTCCCGGCCAAAGTTCACCAAAGGTGTCATATCTGGCTCGCTTCGCGAGCCAGTTATGACCCCATTTGCGGCGCCGGCTCGCTCCGCGAGCCGTCACCTCAGTTTGTCCCACCCATATAATCGTAAATGTGAACATAAATCATTTTTAAAATTCAATGTTAGGCCAAACTTAACTTCTTCAGTTATATATTTACATGTGTATCACGTGATTACATAAAAGCAAATACGAATGCTCAGAAAAGTTTCCCTCATAAAAGTCACGTTATTATTATTATAGCAATTAACCAGATCACTGCTTTTCTCCGTCGAGTTCAGACAAAACAACAGTTGAGAACTGGCAAACTGATAAAATTGGCTACAGTTACAGAAAATTGCAAAAAAAAACTTGTAGATAAGTTGTAAAAAATTGAAGAAAGTTGTAAGAAATTGAAGAAAGTTGTAAAAAAATTGAAGAAAGTTGTAAAAAATTGAAGAAAGTTGTAAGAAATTGAAGAAAGTTGTAAAAAAATTGAAGAAAGTTGTAAAAAATTGAAGAAAGTTGTAAGAAATTGAAGAAAGTTGTAAAAAAATTGAAGAAAGTTGTAAAAAATTGAAGAAAGTTGTAAAAAATTGAAGAAAGTTGTAAAAAATTGAAGAACATTTTAGAAAATTCATAATATATTTTCCAAAATGTGAGAGTTTTCGACAAAATTCACACAATTTTTATTAAATTTTGAGAAATAAAGTCAATAACTAATATCGTATGCAACATGCATACATTTCTATACGCTTTCAATGGGCTTACATGCCCTGAGGGGGTCTAAAATCAGCCCACACCTTAGGGCATCGCTGCGCGATGCCCAAAGGTGTCCCCTTTTTCCCCTCCCTCAAAAATGTGTCCGGTGACCCCTGGGGACCGGTTTGGGCACTTCTGGTAATACTTAACAATAAGCAATATGTCCATTAAAATTGGTTAAGGTTTTTCTTCGATGTTGACTCAGCAGCAACACGTGAAATTAAAGTGTTACTTTTTCTAAAAGTGTTAGCCAATAACTTAAGCTATAATTTTTTTGGCCAATCAAAAATTTATAAAATTACTCATAATTTTTTCCTCTTTTGTTTTGTATTTTTCCCTGACCAGTATCCAGCGTGTCCAGTTGTAACCCAGAACAGTAAATAAGGAACAAGGAAATTAATAAACTGTTTGTCTTAAAAAGTGAGAGACTTGACCAAAAAGTGACTTGACAACAAGGAAAACAAATTATTGTGGATAGTTTTCTTCTCGTGTGTTTTTAGTGAATATTTATTCATCAGTTATTTTACAGTGAACACGGAATCTTCCTTTTTGAATTAAAAGTTGTAGCTACAAAAATAGTATTCTGAGAAGCAGACAAGAAGGAGGAAAAACGGGGTAGACCGGAAGTGGAAAACCTCACCAGTCGCCAGTGACGACGACGTCAACGACAAGCGAGAGAGGATTTTAAGTTTTCGTGTACCCGACACAAGCATTTTTGGCGAAAAAGAATACAAGCTCCTTTTGTTCTTCTTCAAATTGCTGCTGTTATTGTGTAGAAAAAAAAATCCTCAAACATCCGTTAAAAAAGTTGGGTTTTTTGTGTAAGCTTTTGTTTGAAAGAGCATCAGTGACAGAAAATGTAAATTTGCGGTTTCTTAACGAAGAACGTGGCACCCCAAAAACCCAACAAGGAATGCAGTTTTAACGAAGAATAAAGAAATTCGCTGTTTTGAATATTTTTTTTTGCAGATAAATCTTTGCGAGTTATCTTGAATCAAAATCAGCAGTGGATTTTTTATAATAAAGTGCTTTAAAAAAAAGTGGCGACAATAATTACCTAATAATCATTACACGACTGACTGCGGTTATCTTCTTTGACAAGTGTTGTGCGTGGGAGGATAAAAGAAACCTGAGGATCACAATTTGGATTTCCTGAACATCTTTTTTTTCTGTCAACAACGGACGGATTGTTTATTAAAGTGCTTCTCATTAAGTTAATTGGAGATTTGGAGGAGACGGAGTGATTGTTGATAAAAAGAGAGAGAAAGTGTTTTTGGAGGAGGAGGAGGAAACCGGGGTGGTTTCAAGTTTCCTCTCAAGTCAGTTACATTAGATATTTTTTTTGGAGGAGGGGATGAGTCTGTTGTGGGGGTAATCCTATTTATTTATTATTGGATACAATAAATCTGTCTTCGTCGAGTGTTAAAGTGGATGTCAATGTCAAGATGAGTTGGGGGACAGAATTGTGGGTAAGTGCAAAAAACCACCTTCCTTAAACCGTTAACTAATTAATTGCCTAATTAACCTTGCTTTTAAATATAGATTGCCACTATTTCCATCATAATCTATCATCATTCTCAAAAATTCATAAAAATTGACGTAATCACGTATTAATTTTTAGGAAGCATGTCTTTTACCACTTTTCGGCATTATTTATTTACTTTAAAGAGCCCTATTTTTTCGCTTTAATAAAATGAACAATAAACATTTAAACTCTGCCGACTGACTGCTGTGCTCTTAAGAAACTGGGATGCGTTTAAAATTGGTTTATTAATATATTTGTGTTGAGGTCATCACGATTCTTTTTAACTTCATTGAAGAGTAAAAAAAAACATCTGCTCTCTTTCGTCTCTCGGAAGGAACAATTAACTTTTAACTTTTTTTTTACATTTTTTTACGATACGATAACTACACCCGTTATTATGCAATCTGCTGTCTGTCTGTCGTGCCTTTTTGAGGAGCCTATTGGCTCTAGGTCGGTTATCTTAATAACAACTAATCTTGACGCATCTGTTTTTCGAAGTTTTCGCAGAAAAAAATGTATTTGTATTAAATTACGACCGTCCCTTTAAAACGGAAAGTAAAAGCATGGGATTTATTTATCATTATTATTATGTAATCGTTAATCCATATTATTTTAACGGATTACTTATCAATATCCAGCACCCACAACAGCCAAAAGCCAAATAATTTAATGACCATGAATAATTTATTTAATTGAACTAGATTCTCTCGTTTTGATTATTGAAGGTCCTGTCATGTCATTGGAAGTGAAATCTAATCTTTTGCAATTTGCAATGAATGATACAGCTTGACTTTGACTTTTGCTTAAAAATGTCACAATAAGTTCATCACACCAAAAAAAATCAGGCGCGCAGCCAGGAGGGGGCATCAGGAGGGGGCAGCTTAATACACGTAATGTATAAGGTTGCCCCTCCTCTCTAGTCTACGTAATGTTGAAACCCCAATTCCAGGAGGGGGCAATTACCCCCTCTGCCCCCCCCTGGCTGCGCCACTGAAAAAAATCATCCATACTGATTACCTATCAGAATCGCCTTTTAGTTCATGGTTCATTAACATATTCCATTTTGTAATAATCGTGGTGGTCGTTAAATAAATGAAGAAAAAAATAGCATGCTACATATTTATTATGTATTTTTTATATAGGTCACTACTACAGCAACAACACTTTACAACTTTTGTCATTTCCATTTTAAATCAGAGTAAACATTGCCATTATAGTTGGTTATAGACTTATAGTATTATGCAATAATTATTATAGTTTTTAGCTTGTTGTCATCGTCATTGTCACGTATTTACATTTCACCAAAATTGCTGGCAAACACCACATCGTCTTGTGACATGTGCCACTATATTATTCTCTAGTGACATAACGCAATAAATTGTCCAATTTGTGTTTAAGATGAAGATTAAGTAATTTTAGATTTTTTACACCACCAGAGACCACTCAGTCTGTCGTCAGCGTCGTCAGTCTTCTTGACGCTTCATCAGCAGCGTTCAGCGTTTGAAAAATGAACTGTTCTGTTTTCTCTGCGTCGTCGTCACTACAAAAACTGCTCAGGGGTGCTTCATATTAAAGTAGTCAAAAAGACGACGAGGTGGAGTAAATTTATGTTCAGGGTCAGCCGCGGTGCAGCGATTACATTGGTGTAAAAATATTTAGAGCTCCATTTTAAAAATGTGTACCAAGTAACGCGATAGATAATATTTTGGCTTTAAGGCAGCTGCAAGTTGAGAGATGTATTTGTTGTTGTTAAGTTACCATGGCTATTATGATTGTTTTGGCTAGAAAATCGCCAATCACCATATCACCACACACATATTTAAGTAGTTAGTTTATTCAGTGCAGCAAGCAGCGTAGATAAAATGTAAAACAAATGGAAATATTGAATACACAGAAGATGGGGATTATTATTAGGCCATTATTATCATCACAGCTTGGTATGGTTACGATTATTATTACGGGGGCTGTAAATACGTGCGTAAATATTGCAGCATGTGTTTTATGAATGATAATAATGATGAATCATGAATAAAATATGCTAAAAGTTTTTGAAGATGGTGATGTGATGGAGGGCTGCTGACTTGAGGGTCAATCATCGTCGTTTGTCTGTCCATCTATCGAATATATTTAACAACAGTCAGGGTCGAAAAAAGGCTAAAAGGAAAGGGGAATCTCTTCTCTCTTGCTGCTTTATATTTGTGCTAAATAATCTTTTACATTATGATTATGACTATATGAATGGCAAAAAAATTGTTAGGCAAGCGTAAGCGCTGTTTAGTTGCACTTGAGCAGGTTTTTTTGTTCTCACAAGTCGCAACAGACAAGTTGAGGAGAGTTGAAGAGATTCCTGTCACTTTTCTTCACAGTATCGCGTAACAAAAATGCCGCATTCCTCAGCATTTATAAGCGTTTACGATAGAGAGAAGCGAGTTTTGTGTGTGAATTTTTGCGCAGAGTTTATATAAAATTTTTGCGTTTATAGTCATCGTAATCATCGCAAGCAACCTACGCGCTTTCCGTTGTTGCATTGTTGCATATTTTTCTAATTGGTCATTAGCCTGATATCAGTCGGGTGCCAAGGTCCAATATTTGAATCCAAAAGGTCACAATGTACAATATAATACATAATTTGAATTATGATAAATATTTATGATAAGTAACCTTGTAAAAAATAATACACTACATAATTTTGGGGTTAGTAGTTGCGTAATACGGGGTTAAATTTGGGAGTAGATGCAAGTCTCGGAATAAAATGTTTGAGGAAGCTCAGGGCTAAAAATAAAATTGGCAAGAGAGGAAGAGAGAGATGATTATTGTTAGAAATTCTGACCATTGGTCAAGTGAAGTCAAAGTCAAGCGGTGTCGTAAAGTTTGTGTAGAGTTGTTTTCGTTTTTTTGTTATTGTTGTCGCCTTCTTGTTTTCAAGTTGAAGTCGAGTCATTGAATGATATTTTTTTGGAGACGGAGACGACGACGTGCATCTTTTGACGCCTACGCAAAGCGAAAAGGGCAGCTCAGCATTTAAATGATAATGGCAATAATAAATGTAGTGTTCATTGTTGCTGCTTATAATATTGCTTAGAAAATGCAGCAGTTATAATCGTACATTTTTTTGTGTGATGTCGTTCTCCCGTGTGCACTACACGAAACGACAACATTGAAACATGCGATCATATTTTTTTTCGCTGATGAGATGAGATTCAGAGAGATATCCTTTTTGATTTGCAAGGGGGTGCGACATAAAAGGAGTTTGGAGCGAGAGGTTAGTTTAAAGATGGACGAAAAAGGAAGTGGCGTCATAAAAAATTGTATATGCATATTGTATGGTGACGGAGGACGGACGGGGTGAGAAATGAGAAATAGAGAGGGACCAAAAGACCAAAGTTTTTTAGATGATGATGGGATGACGATTGAGTGAGCACGGTTACGTGAAAACTGGCATGGAAAATCTTCCGGAAGACAGGAGCAAACTTTGCCAGTTTTTATAAAGTTCGGATTTAAAGGCATTTTAAATGAAAATTTTGCATGCAGATTTACCGTAATGGTGAATAGTTTCTTTCCATACCGGGAATGTTTTTGTGACCGCTTTTGCGAATATTCCTGATCTTTCCTTCTCCTTCTTCTATAACAGCTCAGAAGACAAAGTCGTAGTCATCGTCACGGATACTTTTTGGTGTTCTCTATAAAAAACAATGGTGCGCCAGAGCCAACAATGCCGTTTTAAAACAATGCTATTCAAATCCAAATAAATTGGTCATTGGTGGTGGTAACATCATTTTGGTAACGTAACTTGTATACATGCATTCTGCAACTCTAGTTTACATATACATTTTTTTGCAATACGATGCGAAAATATAAAAAAGGCTATCGTTGTGACCAATCTATCTTCTCTCTTCGCGTCTTTGAATCTTTGAAATGAAGATGAGGACAATTTTTGGTTTTGGACACAAACGCAAAAAATCGATTTTCGATACCATCTCATCTCAAATCTTTGTTGAGTAGAGAATTCAGATCAGCCAAGATGACCAGATAGCCAGATTAGCTGAAATTCATTCAGAAACGGTCGCCGTGCCGTATATATAATAATTTCTTTGTTTGATTTTTTACCGTTATCTCAAATTACTGCACACACGTATAATATGTAAATATATATGATAAGCGTAACATGCATTTTTATCTTATCGCTCGCTCCGCTTCAGTTTAATGAGTCAATTCGTAATATTTAGTAATTTCTTTTTACTACCATGACTTCAAAAATATAATATGATTTACGGCTGTACATGACGACGGTATGAACGATGAAAGGTATCAATTAACCCGTGTGTCAATCTTACGAAATATATTAAAGTTAAGATGCAGTTGTGAGATAAGCTTGTTATGAGATGTTGTGGCCACCTGTATTTTACATAAAATTGCTTATGCAACAAAACAACGCAATTATTATTTAGCGAGCAGAGCATATTTCATTTCATGTGGAATAATAAGAACTTATATTTATAAAAAAGATAATTCACTTTTTTTCTGGGACAAACTATTTTTTATAAAAAAAATCATGATACATGCTTTCAAGAATGAAGATGAAAATGAAAGGAAAAAAGCACGGTGGTCTGGTCTCTGGTGATCTGTTGGTTGCCGTGGTAATTTAATACATAATAGAGCAGCGACGACGACAGAGGAGATCTGCACGATTTTCTTCTTCAGAACTTATTGTTGTTATATTTATTGTGATTTTATTCCTATTATCCAATCAGCTGGCCATTGTTTACACTTTTCCTAGTAGTTAAGACAAAGAGTATATTTTAAAGTCTCCAACGCGGTTGTCGTGACAATTTTTGCCCTATTCCCGGTAGGTATGCATTTTTTAAATAAAATAATCTTACTTAATTATTACATACGTAATACGTGCTCACCACCACGCACAACCATTATGTAATCCTCTTTAACTCTCTGGCCATTAGGGAAGATTTTTTTTAAATATAAAAAACGTTAATTGAAATTATTTTGCAAATAAATTGCATTTCGAAAATTTTGAAGAAGCCGCGCGCATGCACTTTTTTCAGTCGTGCGTAAGTTGGATGTAAAAGCATGCATGGTGGCGGTAGTCATTGAATGATTGCAATCGGCGGGAAAAATTTGAATGCGTCACGTATGTATGTACGAATGATGATGCGTTGTTGTCATGCTAACGCAACATGAACTTACGCATGGCAGACGTTTAAATAATATGTGTACCTACTTTAATGGAATTTTCCTTCCAAGTTGTAATAATAAATGTTGCGTGTTTCGTGCCAGTTTTCTGTCTGAGTGTCGTAACTCGTAACTGTAATGGATGGTTTCTGTGATGGAATCCAACCATAATAAATGATGCGTTGGTTTTTTGACAGAGAAAAAGAAAAGGTGACTCATTAATTTCACTGTGACTGTCGCCGATTCAGTTTTGTTCGCAGACGAAATTATTGTAAACTTGCAAACAATGTTTTTATTGTTATTATTATGGTTATTTGCCTGAAATTGGTGTGATTTGACGCGTAATGTTTAAAAAATTATGAAAACATAAGACGGATCGATATTTAAAATGGTCATTCCTAATGTGTCTTAGCAGCCATGACATGAAATGATGCGTGTATTATATTCATTTCACTAAAGTTATAAGGTTGAAGTAGAAAATTTCCACTTTATTAAATTCTAAATTGTACAAAAATACTCCACACAACAGCACAGTTCACACTATAGTATACCTACCTACCTTGCCCTGTAATACAGATAACTGTAACGTAGCAACAATAACAAGAGAAGACAGCAAAATGTCGCCGAAGGGGTAATTCACGTCATCATCGTAGTAGTTCATTAATTATATTTTCCTACAGAACATAGCATAGCGTGTGATTACCTCATCAAATGGACGTTTATATAGATTATCCCATAACATACTACGATGACGATAATACATAACAATAACACTATTTGTTTATTACCTTTTAATACTACAGTTAAATAGGTACTGAGACAATTTAGACTCAAAGTCAGCGTACAAACCCATTCGTTTGTCGCTAGCCAACGTTCATTTCTTACGTCGCATCTGTCAGAATTTGCGTAAAATGTCTCATTCAAAAACAAGTTTAATGATTCCACTTCCGTTAAAAGCGAACGTTCCCTTAACCCTCATTAAATATGCACACCTCAACTAACCTCACCTGCTGTGTGGGACTGTGTGAGAACTTGAAATGGAAATGGCAATCACTTATACAGGCTGTGCGGTACACTGACTCTGTACCTACCTATTTTACTGATTATGCGAGCCAAATTATTGGCAGGTTCGTCTTCATCATATCGACATAATCGTCAGAAAACAAAAAGCTCATTAATAAAGAAAGTTACGTTACAATGCGTGTATAAATAATGTCAATTGTCGATAATTTTTTTTTCCACTTTTGCTCATGAATGAATGATTCTTCAACAATCACCACCGCACCGTTTTCTACTGCAAATATACGTTCATATGAAAAAAATAAGCGTTGGGAAAATATAATACTCTCATTGTTAACGGTGATTTAACTGATGAGATTGTTGCAATTGCAATATCGAAAGTTTTTGCTCAATTGTTGCGTGCTATAATATGGAAAGAGATATATGGACAATGACAATGGATTAAAAATGCAACAATCATATAACATGAATAATGAATGGTGGGCGGTTACTATATTTATAAGCCGTATATCTCACTACTAATTCCTTTCCAATCCAAAAAGGTGAGATAAATATATGCACAGAGGTAAAAAGGTGTACATATTTTGCAGATTAAAGGTGACAGATAAATGGTTATAATGCAGTGGGGTGACAATGAAACAGCCTTGGCATTGTCATGCAAAACTCCTACACACCAGCACAAAAAAACAACAGCCGCCACACACAACTTCGCTTTTTTTGTCGTCATTGTTATCTTTATCAATTTTTTTGTGAGTAGAGTTGAGTGGCTCTTTTCTGTTCTGACTGTTGTTTTGCTGGTGGTGAGGTGACGGATATCAATAATCAAGGTGACATTTTTTTCTCCTCTCCATTTCCATCATCATCGCATATCCTCTTATCACACTTGACGTAATTTAAGTCGAGTGGTAACGATGACGATGATGATCTCAAAACTCCACCTCTTTTCTGTTCTACCTTTTCTACCTCACTCGGCTCGGCTGCATAAATATTTGCATGGGAGGGAGGAGATGGGAGGTAGATCAGGTAGATATGTACATAAGCCATTGTTTAAATAAGGGGATCATTCAGTTTCATTCACAATTTAGAATCATAACTAATATTATTAATATTTAAATTCATGTGTACATCCCGTCGTAGCAGTTACTAAAGAATCATCCTTCCTTTTTTCTTTTATGCTGTCTGCTCTACTGTCGTCGTGCGTCATGCGCTAATAAAATTGCACAAAAAGGCAGCAGGAACAGAAATAAAAAAGAGACAACATAACAGCAGCCCATTCTATTATATTTTCTGTGAGCCTGTGAATCTGAGTGAGTGAGCCAAATAACGGCATCTTGTAAGTTTAAAGACAGAAAATAAAGCTCTTTTTAAAAATGCGTGCCTATATCGTCTGCAAGGATGATGATACTATCTGCAAAGATGTGACAGAAGAAACAAGAGCAGAAAAAAATTCACTGTCTGTCGCAGGGATGATATGAGATGGGCTTTTAAATAGGAAAGATTCTCTAGTAAAAAATTGCACGTGAATGAACGAGGAATATATAAACTGAATAAACTGTGTGAATTTTCTGCTAAAATGGTAGCTTGAATTTAAGAAAGGAGTTTTTAGTTGGGACTCGGCTCAACTGGCAAAAAAAGAAAATGGATGGTAATGATGATATGGGTATAAATATTATGTATTTAAGGTAGTTAATGTAATTGGCGATAATAAAGTGCTGTAAGGAATTAGAGATATTAAATGGAAAGAGTAGCTTTGTAAAGCACTTCATAAGATTGTCACATTTTTCGTCGCTGTGTCCTATAGCAAATATTTTGCGTGGGTGGAAAATAGTCACGCTACTTGTCTACATCGCTTTAAACCCCTGATATTACATATTTTCGCACAAAGTGAAATGTGATCATGATCATGTGGATGGTTGCATGCACATGTTGACAATATTTTTTAATGCTTTTTGCTACTGGGAACAAAAAAACAAGCAATAAAAAAGAAAAGAAAAAAAAATATCTGTATTTTTCTGCTTTGAGCTAGATATTAAATGATGATCATGATCGTTATTAATATTTTTCTCTACTGCAATTTGCAATGGCTCATCTCATATTATTACTCTGATATTTCCCATCATCATCTTTCTCTTGCTCTGCTTATTCTTTTCATTTTTGTTGACGACGACTCGGTTTAACTTGGACGAGCTTTAATCGGCGTAAATTGCTGATGATTGATTTGATTCATTCAATTTTACGCTTGGATGAGACTATGAGACCACTCCACATTCTTTCTTTCTTGTTGATAAATCATTTATATTTTTTCTGCTGATTAAAGCTAACTGTTTGAGAGAGTTGGAGTCGAGTGCACTCTGGTCTTCTCTAACGTGTCACCAGAAAGACACCATGAACCGACAGACCACCACGGACTATCCTGTCGTCATGCGTCACATGTGTCATCTTTATGATTGTTACACCGACTTTGAAGGTGTGAATTGTTCACAGTAACCAGAGCGGTGCAGATAGCATATAATTTTTTTTCCTGGACAATGGTCACTTGCTGAGAACTGAGAGAGATGATCTGAGATTTAAAAAAAGGACAATAAATTTTGTTTCATTTTTTTACTGCTGTCGCCATGGGATGTTGCTTGTGTCGGCACACAGGAAGGATCTGGTGTGGTGTTGATGATAATAAAAAATAAAAATGTTCATAGTCATGACTAGAGTTTAACAGCTTTGGTTAAGAGAAAAAATATATCTAGAAAAAAATTACGAGTTTGCAGAGTTGTCACTTTATCATCACCACATCCTCATTTCGCAGCCTCTCATCATCATCAACACTTCATCACAATAATATGCAATGCAGCAAGCGAGTCAAAAAACTGCAAGCTGGCTCTACTTAATTTAGAATATTTTTTAAAGTTTGCACTTTGCACAATTGTCATTTTAGAGCAAATATTAGGTATACTAAAGTATCGCATCTCTCACATCAGTCATCAGAATCATGCATGCAGCTGCAAAGATGATGACGATGACTTTTCATGATAAAAAAAGTTTAAACGTTTTTTGGTTTAGCAGCTTGGATATGAGATAAGGATGCGAGAGATGGGATGAATGATGCACCGACTTCTCTGGTTCTCTGGTTTTGTTACGATTTTTTAGTGTTGAATCATCTTGAGTTAAAACGAGATGATGGTTTATCTCCATAAATGGTCTGAAAATGGTGAGGACTTTGGACTTTTTTTCATCGCAGCCCGTCTGCCTGGGAAAAGAAGTACGATTTTGCATGCATGACTTTACTTTGTAAATTCTGACTGTGTCAGCAGATCAGGAGCAGTAAATGTTAATTTTGCGTGCAGGTGCATAGTAATTTTTTCTTGTAGCTTTTGTTAAAAAACAAAACGGATGAAATAAATTGCATCAGAAAAAACCGCACAGAAAATTGTGAGGTTTAGCATTCAACATGCATACCAAGTAAGCTGGTTAAAAATCATGCGACATCAGAGTAAAAATTCATAACAAAGAAAAAATATGATGTATGAGTTTAGTGAACAATATTTAATGGATGTGGTCTGAGGTTAAGGGTATCATAATGATAATTAGTAATTAAGCTTATTAAGAGTAATCTGTTTTGAGATAATGTGAACAAACTTGCAAAAGAATTTTTTTTGTACTTGGTAATCTGTTCTGTTGTTCTTGAAGAGCATGAAGAAGAGTTGAGAGAGTTCATTGCTTTTTCCACTACTTGATATTAGGTATGTGCTATTATGATATGATGTAATATTTAGCATGAACGATTAAATTTAATAATTTTTAAGTAAGGGAAAATGTTATAACTTTGTGCATTGTTGTTATGCGAGTGAGTATAGTAGTTTGTTGGGGAGGAGTTTGCGAACTTATAAAACACGAGCACGAGCTTACACGCTGCACTTCACACGCAAAAACAAAACCAACCAAATATCTTATAGGTAATTTATAACTTATGAGAACAAACCATTTTTCTTTAAAAAAAAAAAGAAAACAAAGTCAAGTGGAGTGGATGCTGTTGATGTTGTTTATTTTTATTTACTTTACTTGTTGGGTTGGTTGGTTTAGAGTGCAACGCGGGGGTGGACTAGGCGCATATTTCTTTATCGTTAAAATTAATCTCTCATATTAAATGTTAATCACCATCCATCCATCCTCTTATTCTCATCATCATCACCGTCCTGACTGAGGAGGAATGCTACAGCATTTAAAATTTTTAATAGGTACGCTATGTACAAAAAGAAAATTTGTACAAATTATTATAAGATTTACTAAAAGAATATGGGAGAATGCTTTTTAGGTAATTAGTTGGTTTTTGTTGTTGATGTTGGAATTTTTAATGGTCTACCACCAACCAACCAATCTCCACCACCTCCTCCACCGAGAAACCTGAATAAACACTCGTTACTCATTAAATCAACATGAAAGAAAATGTTAATGAACCAATGCAATGCAGTGTAGTAATTCCAAGTAAAGTAAGTACCAAGTATACTTCCTTTCATTTCTTCTTCTTCTTCAGAGAAAAAAAAGTTATTAAAGTTACAAAAAAGTGTTTTGCTGAGTGATATATCCCAGTAGCTTACTAATATCCTTATAAAGTTCACTAATATATTTTGGTTGAAAGAAGAAGTCAGAAGATTGAGTTATTTTCTTTTAATTTGAAAAAAATATATGTGCTGTTTGCAAGTTTGTTTTACAGAGCGTAGCCTTTTTTGCAGGGAGCCCTCTAATTAAACGGCACCATCATCACGTTCTGAACATTTCCATTTAATTTAATTTAGAAATTTTTATAAATGGAACCTGACCCGACCCGCATTTAATTTAAACTCTAACTCACTTTTCAGTAACATAATATTTATGTGGTAGCTAACTGCAATTATATTTTCGTGTCTTACATCTTAATTTAATAGGTATTTCCGTATAACCTTTACTTGTAGCCCAGTACGGACTTCATGCTCAAATATCTATAGGAACCCATCCACAATTCGAATTTTTACGGTTGGCGATGCACTCTCTGTATCTGTTGTTGAAATGGCAATCATAACAATTTGAGGCGAGCAAAAAATAGTAATTTGTTTGTGAATTTGAGTACATCTGTTCATCCTCATGTTCTTTCACACATTTCAGCTCTCTGCATATTATTTTCTTCAGCAGTATACATCAAATGTTATATAGGCCACTGCTTTAATAATGACATGATATAAAAAAATATATTACGTAGTATTTCATTCCATAACAACTAAATATTATTACGTTTCTCTGTACGCTGATGTTGTTATCATTGAGCTTATCAGTTTTTTTGTGGTTGAGGATGATATGATGGATTTGGATGTTATTTGGGCCGGTCGCAGCAAAAATTGCATTTTCATTTTGAAGTTGAAGGAAAAATACAATATACGTTTATTGTACGATGATGCAGAGAGAGGATAATGATGATCTGTTGAATTGAGAATGACCATTGGTCAGCAAATAATCACAACGATTACGATTATGACAAAAAGTAGCCGTTACGTAGTAACTAGTAACAGCAGCAGTTTCAGAGCAGATGTTGCTTCGTATGTAGCTGCCTGCTTTTTCCTTCTCTCATCTTCTGTAATAATCGATGATGTTAAGGGAATGATTATGTGTGCAGTTTGTGACGATGATGATCATCATAGTCATCATGAGATGAGATGATGAGATAAGTAGGGATAGAGAGAATGCACAATATGACAGGAGGACACGATAGATGACAATATGATTTTCTTTCATCTTACTACATGGTAATGTGTAGTGTTGGTGACAATAGAGTTGTGTGAAAAAACAGCATGGCAACATGTGGTTTTCTTTTGGGTTTATGGTATAGTGCTATCAAGAACCGTGATCAGTAGCGTCGTCATCAGAAAGAATGAAAATGGATGAATCATCCGAATATATTATCATGTATCATGACAGTACTAATAGGGATTACATGACAGATATTTTTTTCTGATGTGGTATGGATGGATACAGTATCGAATGTTGAAAGGAGTTTTTTGGATGGTATTATTTTTGAAACAGATTCTGAAGATGATGTGATAACATGTCTTGTGTTGGGATAGGTAGGTATAAAAATGGTTGGTAGAAAAAAATCTATACAAGAAAAATTGACCACAGTAACAGGTGGGCTGAGGATGATGATGTTCATGAACATCATTTCTCTCTGATTTTTATCACGTGTGACGATGATTATGTAGACAGACACCTGTGTGTGTTGTGTGCGCTATTCGAAATTGCAAAAATTACGCAAATATTTTTTTTTTCAAAGAAAATATATATCAAGTTGACTAAGTTTTCCTTCCAATGTCCCATCAAACCACATAAACGCTTGTAAGCTTTGTGGAGATATTTTTTCATTGATTTCGAATTTCTTGCAAAAAAATCGCATAAAAAAGTTTCTCCATCCAAATATCTATACATCTTGTGGTATTGCCTCCAAGTTTATCACCTTGGCAATCAAATTATCCATCCATAACCATCCATAGAAGTGATTTCGCTCTGGCATTAAAAATGAATGAAAATTGAAAAGCGTTTAATTTGCCATTATCCTGTCAAGTTCACCACCATTTACCATAGCGTAAGCACGCTGAGCCGTTATAAAATGGCAGGTATATGCCAAATGTCAAAAGAAGTAGGTACGCAGCATATTTTGTGACCCTTTTTTATTACATTTCGTTCGAAGGGCTTCCTTTCTTTCTTCCTCTAAAAAGCTTAAAGGCTAAAGGCTTTTCAGCTGCTCTCTGCCTAATTACTTAGCACACACTCCATTTACAAAATATTTTTACTACTACTACCTACTTTCTAACCTCTAGTTAGTATCGTCGTGTAGTAGTCTCTATAAAAGCCAGCCATAACAAAACACGAGCGTCTTGAAATTTTCTTATGAACTTGACAGACAGACAGATAGACAAGATGACACCACAACACAACAGGTGTGCAGAGAGCCAAGTGCCAACAAAATTGCCAATATATTTAGCTCAGCTTTTTTTTACTAATGTGCTGTGCTAATAGACATATATTTTTGCACGAAAATTAAAAAAATATTTAATTTTTTAAAAACAAAACGGGTTCACTATCTTATTACGTCTTCTTACGTTCACACTTTGATTGCAAGACAATCGACTCATGTCATTCACTCGTCACATGAGCGATCTTTAAAACAAAAGGTCTAAGCTGCTATAATACGTAATAGCTATTTCTTATGGCTGTTTTGCTGTCTATGTCTAGTCTATGCGCGTTAACGAAACTATGAAGTAAGGAGAAAAAACAACTTTTTTTCTGGCTTTTGGCATGTCCTTGCAAAAAAATGTGTAGTTACGATAACAGCTAAAGAATAGCTGTCATATCCCAGCCACAAAGATCATCCATCAAAGTAAAAAAAATATACGTCGACTTGATTTTTGGTTCAGTTTTCTCTGGTTCTGGCCACATTGGTCTCCTTACAGCAGTCGTGTCGAGTTGATTATTTTCGTACGTGGAAGTTCTTAACCGACGCGGCGACGCCGTCGCCGGGATTTCGTGCGTCCCAGCAGGGACATTTTGGTCCAGCAGGGACATTTTAGGTCAGCAGGGACATTCGAAAACAATTTGACTCACGAGGTAGAGCAGGGACATTTTGAAAATTTCTGTCAGCATGCACAGCAGGGACATTTTGGGCCAGCAGGGATATTTTGAAGGAGAGCAGGGATATTTTGGATCTCAGCAGGGATATTTTGGATCTCAGCAGGGATATTTTGTGGGCAAGCAGGGACATTTGGAGGTTTGGCTCAGCATATAGAGCAGGGATATTTTGGAATTTTCGTTAAGCATATAGAGCAGGGATATTTTTGACCAGCAGGGACATTTTCTGCGAGCAGGGACATTTTGGAATTTTCGTTGAGCATATAGAGCAGGGATATTTTTGACGAGCAGGGACATTTTGGAATTTTCGCTCGGCATATAGAGCAGGGATATTTTTGACCAGCAGGGACATTTCGATTACGAGCAGGGATATTTCGCGTAGGAGCAGGGACATTACGAAGTGAGCAGGGATATTTTGGGTCAGCAGGGATTTTTTGAAATTTTCGCTCAGCATATAGAGCAGGGACATTTTTGGCCAGCAGGGACATTTTGCAATTTCGTTAAGCATGTACAGCAGGGACATTTAGGTCCAGCAGGGACATTGGCAAAAGTTGCGTCGCCGGGACATTGGTAAGAATTTCCACGTACGATTATTTTTATGATAATGCTAATGGATCGATGTAATAAATGTTTTCACTAAATTAACTCACCATTTATCATCATCATTTCTTGTTTCATTTACAGATACATTTTGAAGGTAACCCAAGTAAGTGTGATGTAGCAAGTTTATTGGGTTGAAATGAATGATAAATTGAACTTTAATAAAATGAACATTAGTGTAGATTATTTTAGCGGCCGCTGTTGCTGCAACCTTGTATTTTCTTGACAGAAAACAAAGTTTTAAAGTAAGTAGGTAGAGACTTATAGAGATAGATAGAGCATGGCTAACTGTGTGAACTGTGTTCATTTACAAAAATGGTTTTGTTATTGGGCAGTGGTCACTCAAATGGTCATCATGACTGATGATAATGCGATGATGATGGTCATAGTCAGTCATTGATCACGTATTTATAAAGTAATATAATGGGCTTTATAATAAAATTTGACGTGACCACTTGACTTGACCACTACACACTATAATTATAGGTATTATAGGTATACAATTCCAAATATACTGCATAGATCATTGATCTGATTATCTGCTGCTGACCACTGAACAGAACATAATTAAGTGCGCATTAGGCATCCAACTGAGATAATTACGTGATTTGGTTGAGCATTTTTTATATAAAACTACATGTTTTGCAGTTGGGCTAGGACAGGTATTTTGTCTGCTTATAAGAAAGGTGGGTGGCTAATAAATGGTAGTGGTTGGTATTGGTCAGGGAAAAAGATTTTTCAAAAATGGTTTTTATTAACGGTCACTGGTCATCGCTAATCTTAATCTTGATAGCTGCTTAAAATTCTGTAATGAATAATAATAAGGATGAAGGCATAAAAAATGACATTTAGGAAAGAAATATTTATGCCAAATGCCAGGTTATATTATTATTATTATTAAACCAGGATATATTCTTTTTCGGCATCATTTCGACTTCAAAAAACCCTTTAGGGTGGGACAATAGCCGCTGCGGCAGTTTTTTTGTATTTCTACGCTTCTGTTTTTATCACCACAAAAATGACTTCATCGTCGTCGGTTCATTCCGCTTTATCTCTGTTTTTACGCGTTCTTATCGTCACTACTGCGCAAAATACAGTAAAGATTAAATTAATGGTGAAATGATTAAAAGCTTTGGCCACCGCCGCTGCCGCAGTAGCTAATAAACTGACCGTACCGTAATACCTGCCACTTAATTACATGCAAATGGGCCCACAAAACCACAATATAAAACGATGACAACAAAGAAACTAAAGAAAGGCGATGAAACTATTTATTTGTTTGTTTATATATTCCTAATGGGAGGTCCAACTGGTTAATTAGCGGTTTTAATTGCCAACTAGTCATTTCTTTTAAGGTTATCGTCACAAAGTAAATACGCGTTTAGTATTAAGAGCGGACTCAATAAACTTTTAAGAGAACTCAATGAACTAGAAAAAATATGTATCTATTGTAACTGGTAATTATATATTTAGTTTAAAATGGCACTGTTTTAAATACTTTCTTTTGCATTTTTTTACTCTGTGACTTCTCGTATTTGGTGGCATTGACAGATTAGCACCTTATAAGCTATTAGGTACATGTGAGTCATATAATTTGTATGATAAGATGATTGACGGGATTGACCGAAGACGTATAAAAATCTAGGTTTTTCGCAGGTCTTGTTGGTCACGCAAGGTAGGAGGTAACGGGGTACGTACACGTTATTATTTTGTCCGTCCCTCATGTCGGTTTCAAAAAATGAAAATTTGTGGTGACGGATTCTGTGACGATGACCAGTTTTTGACTTGCTTGATTAATATTATCAATTCTAGTCACTTACTACTTGTCTGGTCATCGTAATTTTGAAACAAAGTTTTATGGCGTTCGAAAATGACAACAATAAATTGATAACAATGGACCATAATATAACTTGCAATTGTTGATAAAACATATAACCGGATTCTCTGCTTCTTCGTTGTCTTCTTAACGACGCAATATAATATTTTTGGGATCATTTTACGCCAAAAGTTAAACTGGATTTGCATTTGTTTTGGTGCGGTTATTGTTATTGTTGCGTGAGCAAATCTTTTAGAGAAAAAGAAAGGTGGAGAGTAACGAAATGCAAATTATGGGACTACTTCGGGGTTGGTGTGTAGATGATGACATAAAATTTGTACAGGCCTAGAATTACCGATACGGATAATGATAATATTTAGGGCTAGTTTGGGTGCTATATTGTTTTATTTTTTATGGGAGAGAAATGGGATATATTTGACTTTACTTTGATTACGTATTAGGTTGCCAAGGTGATTCGAAGAAAAATGTTTGATGGCAAGTGATGTATGGATTGATGGCTTGGTCAAAAGAAAAAGTAGATGGATTAATTGCGCATTTAATTTTTTACAACATGTTGTTAATGGTAACATCTTGGATGATAACGATATTGATGAATGGGTAATTTGAAATTTGAATATGCATGTAGAGCAGCAATGAAGTATAGGTAATTTATTTGTAGGGAGGAAAGTTTTGTAGCAACTGACAGAGATCTCACTCTGATTGAATTGATCCGGTAAATAAATTTTTATTATTGGATATCAATTTATATATCGATATCACCCAGAAAGGAAAAAATAACAGGTTATTACATGCTCCTCTTAAATATATATGCATATAATTTTAAGAGAATTACGTGGCGTCACATATAACACGTTCGTTTCGTATTTCATGTAACATATCGTTACCAGACATTTTGAAATTGTTGCCGTTTCTGCGAAATTAGAGATTTCCCTCTCTTTAACATGCTGCCGCCACACACACACGGCCGTAACTACAGCAACAATTATCATACAACAAAAGGGAAATGTGATCATAATATATTTAAATGCAATATATTTATTTGCATATTACTTTATTTTTTACTGCCTCATTATAGGCTTTTAAAACGCATGTTCTATTGTTACTTACAATGCAATATATTTATCGTTTATTGTGCGACATGTCAACTTTTAAAAAAAGTTATTTTTAGGGGCGCTGACATTTTACCAATACGAATAATAATTGTCATGTATTGTTCCGGTTGTTTTGCTTCAAATGACGCACGTGTATGCGTTTGACAATTACTTGCTAGACAGAATGTAGTTTCAAAGTTTTCAAACTAACTGTACACGTTGGTAGTAGTAGGAGAGCAATTATGTGAATGATTGCTAATAGAAGTTAATAATTATAAGCCACTCGACTCGTCACTGTTGCTACTAAAACTACTCACTAGTCACGAGTAGTGTCATTTCGAGAGATGGCTTAGTGTCAAAAATGTTCAAGTTGAAATGAAAATGAAGTGCTGTTGCTGTAGCATGCATATTTGAAAATAGACAAGTGTGTCACGTTCTTCGGAATAACGTCGGCATATACTAGAGAGATTATTAGAGTCGAGTCAATTCAGTAGTTGGATGGGAGGATGTTATGAAAGTTGTGCATAATTTGTTCCGCATGCCAAATGTCAATTTATATTTCACTCGACTCGTCATCGCACAAGAGAATCTCTTTCTATGTCATTTTTTGCTAGATGAGTAGTTTACACGGTATCCTTAGCGTTTGGTAGGGAGTTAGTATATTTTAGTATGGGTTAGATCGACGTGAAGGCAATTATGTCGAAATGGTAACCGAGGCAAAACAACAGCGCTAGTGCCAGTGGAATATCTAGTCTATCCCAACAGTCCATTTTATTCCAGAGGCATTCAAATGCCACCATTCAGGCAATTTCAGAATAGAATGCCATTTCACTTTTTTCTAAAATATTTATTCATTCATTCTTGGATGAACGTCACTATCTATTATATTCTGCGCTGCAAATATTATTGTCAGTTTTTCATGGATGAGGGTGACACATCCTGCAGTTAACGCGAAAAAAGTGACATTTGTTTTTTGAGCTTGATGACGAAAGTTGATAAGATGATAATTGGGTGTGGTTAGTACCCCATTACCGCTTACCACCAGCTGCAATTTTGACGTTTCATGGAAATATTGGAATAAACAATAGAGTACAGCGAATAATATGTGTGACATGGGCTGATAATAAAATTGACATGATGAATATACACGCGCTTGTAATATGTGGTTACATTCCATTGAAGTAAAATACCTCGAACGTATTTACATACATGCTCATATAAGTATATCGATGATTTCAGATTTAATTGTCGTCATCAGCATTCCGTACGTTTTTACCCAAAAATTTCATTCGAGTTCATCATTCTCATTAAATTCCAATTTCCTCATACCAATCCCCACTTTAATCCAATCTATAATTAAAGTCTCAAAAACAAAACCAGAAAATTACCTAAAAGTAGACATTGTGTCTGATAAACACGAGCAAGCACAAATGCTTTCTCGCGGATTTAATGTCGGATAATCAATTTAATCCGATAATTTTGCTAAACCCCAGAAGCAAAAAAATATACTCGTGTTAAAAGCAAAGTCATAAAAACAACAGAAAAATACACTACTCCTGCTGATTATATAATCATCATATACTCTAATTCTCTGTTGGTTTTGCATTTCAGCAAGTAAGTTTTAACTGAACTCCAACATATTGCGTGTTTGTTATACTATATACCTATTTCAAAAGGCCAGAAAGGGAGAGAGAATGTGAATGTACGGTACAGTCATCATGATGATATGTGCATTACCCTACACCTACTTAACTTGGTTAGCTTTTTTAACTACTCATTATAATCTTTTGCTTAACTCCTTATTTTATTATTTGACTCGATTATCATTACGGGAATCCTTTACTCACACACACGCAGCATGGAGCAAGAAACAGCAGCAAAGCACCATGAACTTTTTTGTGTTGTTGTTGCAGCACCAGTAAATCCGTACGCTTCACTAATTTTAGTTCAGTGAGTATGCAGCAGTAACATATTTCACTGCTCACCTACAGCAAAATATATAGCAAATTACAGAGTGCATATTTACTTACCTACCTACTCAAAATGAATGAGCAAGCCTACACACTAACAAGTACACCGACCGACTCACTCAGAGAACTATCGAACAAAAAAAAGCTGTAAAAAAGGATTATCTCATCGACATCTCTTATGATGATCAGTAGCCTAGAGGAGCTATACACGCTTAAATTACAAATAACGTAACATGTGGTAATGCTATTATTGTAGGAATGTAAATTCTTGAGCATACGGCGAGAGCAAATAGTGATCAGTGACCATAGTGAGATAAATACTGAAGAAGGGAACGTATATACAATACGACAGCATAAATTGAAATAGAAGGCCTGTTGGATATTTGAAGTTTTAAGGAAGAATTTCTGGTAACGTACTTTAGGAAGTATTTCAGAACATTTAATGAGATGGATATATATGCACGCGTAATGAATGGTATATCGGCTAGGAAAAATCGCAAATAATGATTCGTCGAACCAGAGCGTACTATAGACACCGGCCTGATATAGTGGGCTGCGGTGGCGACAGCGGTAACTACGCTTGGGCGGTGTCAGGTGCTGCCAATCAGCTGTCCTGTCCCGCATAGCGGCTGAAACTGGTACTATTTTTCCTTTGTTTAGCTGCGCCTGGTGCTGCCCTCAAAATTGTCAGTTCAATACATGGGCAGGATATCCCTAATATCAGGCCGGTGTCTATAGTACGCTCTGGTCGAACAATGATATATTATTTTTTATAGACACATGCGTTGTTGTATCCCCCGCGTTGTATCGTCGATTCGGTTGGGTGAATCCATCCGCCGATAAAATGTTGCGATAATTTTTTTGTTATGTAAATTTTTTTCATACTCTGAAACAAAACTGTAAAACATGCGTGTCTAGTTATGGCATGTGTGTGTAGGTGCTTCAAATATGTAGGCATGCTGCTTAGGAATTTTTTGATATTATGATTGTTTTTATATATGCATGCAGACATTTTGCGATTTTTTTGTTCAAAAAAATTACACCATGTTTTTTGACGGTAATGTCGTGATGACTGAATTAGATATAGGTATTTAGAGATGAAGGCGGGAGGTTTAACTTGAGGCGATGAGAGCGAGATGCGGAATTTATTTTTTATTTGCACGGCATAACTTTGTTTGATATGGAAAATATATTACGGGAAAGCAGAATCTGCGTTTGTACTTTAAATGGGGTAATTTATTTTTTCGTAACTTGTAAATTTGTAAAGTATTTTAACAGGAAAAAGTAACGTTATTCCCATTTTTAAACACGGATTAACTTGTTAACACTTTTTTAAATATCGATCTAAATATGTATTAGTTTTTCCAATTTCGAGCCGTTTTTTGTCGGTGTCAAAAGTAAGTTTGAATTAAAAGTCAGTCGGTTTCGGCAGCGACGGCGGCATGGCAACGTGATCACGACTATGACGACGGCATTTATAAAACGTCAGAATATTTAGGTCGTTCACTGCCTGCCTACGAATAAAAAAATCCAAAATTCGAGAATAGTTTTCTAAACTCAACATAGAGTCCCAGCCCAGTTTTAACAGCTTTAAAAAATCTAATCTCACTCAAGTCATGAGAGAGAGACAGAGAATTAAAGTGGGATTAGTATTTCGGTCGGTAGTCGGTATTTCGCTCTTAACTTTTTTTATTAGAATAAAACCACATGAATTTTAAGTATGCAAAAAAATCAGCAGCACCGGCGCCATTTCCGTTACCTCTGCGTTTGTTGGCATTTTTGTCACCAACTTTTTAAAAACATGCGTTTTTAATGAAGTGCGAGATGGCATGTTGTGGTACCATTCCACGATAAAGTACTGACATTATAAAACCAGCATACTTACTTTACTTGATTGTCTATTTATTTGCAATTCTAGAGGTTTTGAGGAAGAATTTTTGCATTTTTTCACACTTGCTGTTTATTATACCATATTCCTACTTTCCTTTTTTATAAATTCTATTATTTTGATAATCGCATAATCATAATGATCTTCACTGTGTCTATGAATTATTTATCAGTCAGTCAACACCATAGCGCTGAATTAATTACAATTCAATTATTTGCAAACTTATACGGCGTAATATAATATTATAGTAAACCAAATTGAAGCTCAGTAATTCGAGTCGTCGTCGGCTCACACAGGAAGTGAAAAATTCAATTTTTTAAAGATTAAAATAAAATGGAATGAAGAAATGTAAACACACTTCAATAATTTTTTTAAACTTTAAAGTTCAATTATTTTAAAAATATACTTAAAGCATTTACTACAAATGTGTCGATGTAGTACATAATTTGCATTTATGCTTGGCTAAAAATTGAAAATTAAATGTAGGAAGTTTTTGATGGTAAATATTAAAGATATTTATTACAAATTCATACACGCGTGTGAATGAATGTTGAAAATTGCAAATAGTAGCTTGTTATTTATTGTATTTAATGTAGACTTTAGTCAAGATTATCGCTATCAATTAACATCACAGCGCAGCAAAAAATTTGCAACATTGCATTGTTACGTTTGGTTATCATATCTACCAAGGTAACATGTTATTAGGAATTGAGTGCACTTATCTATTCTCGTTTCTCGTGTTTTGACCATATATGGATAGTGGCAACATAATAATTGGCTTAATCTCTATTTGTGTAAAAAATCGATATAGTCTTTGCTAAATGTGTTTATAAATTTATTTAATCCTTTATTTTCATTGTTTTTTTGTTACAGGATCAGTACGACAACGTGATCCAGCACACACAGAAGGGAATCGACTTCCTGGAGCGCTATGGACACTTCCTCAGAGATAGGGCCAATATTGAGGTCGAATATGCGGGCAGATTACGGTAAGTTCTCTCCAGTCCAGTAAAATGCTGTGTAAAGTCATGTTCATGTCATTCGATGCTAAGGACAAGTCTGAAAATCTTATCGAAAAAAGCAAGACTCAAGCCATACGAGTATTCTTGTCTGAAAAATACACAAAGAAGCAAATAGAAAGAAAGGGAAATGGATGAAGACGTGCCGTATCTCTTATCGCGTGTTCTGTGAAATGCGTCACTTTAGTAAAGTGACTTTACTACTGCTTCCATGCCAACTCCAACTTAGTTAAATAGTTCGATTCTCGATAAATGCTGGCAGCCAGGCAAGTAACGTCTTTCTTTTAAGATGAAGATGAATAAGAAAGAAGAAAAAGACAAAGAGCTTGTTTACACTAAATACTTCCGTCATTTTTACGTACACGTCATCCTTTACTATGTTGAATGCGAGTATTTTTAAGATGCTGGATGGATAGGAATGCTGTTAGAAAGCGACTGGATCTCTGGTGATTAGTACTGTAAACAGTGCAGCTCTTTGTTTGTTTTTTCAATAAATCTTTCCGTTCCACTCGGTTCTCTGTATGTTAAGGGATGACTCAGAAAAAAATTGTTTCTTAACAACATTCCACTCGACTTACAAAAAGTTTTGTAAACTTTAAGCTTCCAGATCTGCCATAGTAAACTTGAACTTGAAACTTGCTTTCGGTCCCGAGAGATGAGAAATGTGTGAAGAGGCAATTTAAATATTTTTCCAACGAGAAGAAATCGATCTTTCAAAGTTATCATTAAGGGAAATTTTAATGGCGCCGTAGAGTAAACTGTGAAAGATGAAGATGACGTATGGGATGGTTGAGAGTTGAGAACGCGATAAGGATTAAAAATTATGTAATGGGATACTCTGCTGCGAATATTGAGCATTTGACAGTTTTTGCGCGATAAAAATGAAGATTAGGATGATGAGTGACATGAATTAGGGAACGATAACGTTATTTTATTCCGCTCTCTGGCTGATTGACATACTCAATCTCTTAAAGTTGATGCGTGGGAGTAGAGTATTTAAAGTGGATATTGAATTCCGAATCTACTTACTACTTACCAGAATTTTTTGATGTCAGAGAAAGGCTATCAGTTTAATGGAGACGGATTGAATGTTATTATGTGCGAAAAAATTTATTATGCCTGTTAATATGACTTGACTTAGCGAAATGTGACATGACGATTTAAAAAAAACTGTCTTAAGACATGAATGAGTTTTAATGAATGCTAAGCCAATGCCACCATAAAAATAAATGGACTAACTAATCGCATTCATTCATTTAAAAAACAACATCCCATTCATTTAAGTAAGTAATGATAATAATATATTTTATTTCTCTTTTTTCCCCACACACAGGAAACTGGTTAAGACGTATCAGCCGAAGAAGAAGGAAGAGGAAGACTTCCAGTAAGATTTAAATACATTTATTCCATATAATACGCCTATCTTTATTACTGTAATTTTTATGTCCGTGCGTCCGTCCTTCTTCTGTCTATCTAACTGTAACAATGTCATCTCTAAAGCCGGAAAAAATCTTACTCCATTTTTTATTATTATATGCGTATATATTTTTTATTGATTGATCGGTTCACTCAACTCAAGCCAAAGTAGTTTTTTTCTTCTTCCGTAGTCCATCCGTCAATCTTGTAAAAATCTTAACCAAATGCCCAATCCCAAGCCAACTTGAAAAATAAAAATCCGAGCACGTAATATTTTGATTACGAGATGATCACCACCATCCACCCACCCCACATGTGTCAAATGCAATTAAAGTTGTTATATGAAACGAAATTACAACGTCAGTAGGTTTAGTAAAGATATATTTTTGTTGGCAAGCGGTTTTTTTCTGTATAGCGGTATTATAAAAATTTGCTGGTGTGGGTGACGGCAGTAAAGTGACATGATATGATACAGATTTTTTTTCGTAATACATTTTTACTCTTCATGGCTTGTTGGCCAATGGCCATCATCATCATCACGTTTTTTGGGGAGAGGAGGAGGATTTAGTATAGTAGGTATATATAACATTTTTATGATTATGATATGAAATGATATCATGATGGCAGGGTAGAGATTTTTTTACACGTGGGTGATTTTATTATGAATCGCTGTAAAGAGCGAGAGAGAAACAGAAACAAGTTGTCTAAATGCCAATGTCTTAGGAGCTGCAGAAAGAAGGCAGCGAGCAAAACGAAGAAAAAAAAGATGAGATATTTTTTGTTGTAAAGGTTATGATTATTATAAATTATGATGATGATTATTATATAAAGTTGGATACGATGAAGAAGAAGAATGAGAAGAAGTACAATGACATTAAAGGGAGAAAAATTTGTGCTATATATTTTTTTGGCAATTTTTACGGAATTACACATATTACCTATTTTGTAACGGTAAATTGTAATATAATTTTTGTGTCTTGTTTTTATTTTATAGATTCACAAGCTGCAAGGCGTTCAAAGACATGCTAAACGAAATGAACGATTTGGCAGGTCAGCACGAGCTGATCGCCGAGAACCTGGTCGCGTCCGTCATCAAAGAAATCCACGGAAGAACCAAGGAGTTCAAGGACGAAAAGAAGAAGCACCTCGCCGACGGCGTACGTCACCAAAACAATCTGCAAAACCAGCTCGCGAACCTGGACCGTGCCAAAAAGAACTACGAGAAGAGTTTCCGGGAGTCCGAGAAGGCGCTGGAGAGCTTCCAGCGGGCGGACGCGGATCTGAATCTGAGTCGGGCGGAGGTGGAGAAGCAGCGCCTGCAGAGCCTTTACAAGAGCCAGCAGTGCGAGGACAGCAAAAAGGAGTACGCCAACCAGCTGGACAAGGCGAACGAGATGCAAAACAGTTACTACAAAATCCTCATGCCATCCGTGTTCCAGGGACTGCAGGACGTTGACACGAGACGAATCAGCACCTTCAAGAGCAATCTGAAAACGGCCACCGAGCTCGAGATCCAGATTTACCCCATTGTCAAAAAGTGTCTGGACGGGGTGGCCAAGGCCACGGACACGGTGGACGAGAGTCTGGACAGTCAGTTGGTGATTGAGCGGTACAAGAGCGGATTCCAGCCGCCAGAGGACATCATCTTTGAGGATCTAAGTGCCATTAAGAACGGGGAGCAGCAGCCGATCGAGCACAGCAACTCGAACAGTAGGATGAATGGGTATTCCGGGGGGAGCACACTGAAGCTGGAGAATCAGAGTTTGACCTACAAGGGGACCATTAGTGGGGGGAAGAGCAAGAAGAGGAGCGGGCTGTTTGGGATTTTTAGTAATAATAAGCCGGGAGGTCAGGATCAGCGGGATGATTACAGTGAGCTGCCGCCCAATCAGAGGAGGAAAAAGCTCCAGCAGAAGGTGGACGAGTACGCGGCCAAGATTCAGCAGGAAACGGCTGCAAAGTATGGAGGAAACCTTGATAATATTTAATTGGAGTGGAGGGAGGAACATTTTTAATTGATTATCTTTTTGGTTTTTTGTAAAGGGACGGCCTGGTAAAAATGCAGTCAGTCTACCAGTCAAATCCGAACCTTGGCGATCCCGGCGCGATCGAGGGTCAGCTTCGGGAGAGCATGCAACGACTGAGCAAGCTGCAACAAGAGCTGCAAAAATACCAAACGTACCTTAACGAGATGGACATGCCGCCGGGAAATCAGTACGGGAGCACGACCGCAGCGCAGAATAATTACAACGGAAACAATAGAAATTCCAGCCATGGAGGTGGAGGAGGAAGTGTGGGAGGGGGTGGAGGAAGTCATCATCGGAGCAGTGGTTCGGACGAGTCATTGACGAGGAGCGCCTCCGACTTGAGTCAAAATAATCACAAAGTTAGCGCGCCCGGAACGCCGCTGCCGTCACACGGGTATATATCCAATACAATGTAATTGAAATCATCACTATATAAAACGATCAATTAAAATTACTTTCTGCACACATTTATAATTGGGATTGTAGTTGGGGTAAGATGAGAATTGTTTAATTTTAATTGTTGGTGTAATTGTTTGGAATAGATCGTCAAATAGTCCCGAGTCTGGAATCAGCACGAGCCACACAAGTTTACCTGACTCCGACTTTGAGCACATTGACGCAGATAACCATGACTACTACGAGGAGCCCTTGCCCGTACTAGGCACCTGCGAGGCCCTCTATCCCTTTGAAGGTAAATCCGGAAGTGAGAATCGTAACACCTTTTTATCTCTTATCATTTCTCTTTTTCTTTTCTTCTTTTTTCCATCGCATGGAAAAAAAATTAATGTGGGAGCATTATAATTAAATGTTTAATTAATTATTTTTGTAGCAACGTCCGAAGGAAGTATACCGATGGGTGACGGAGAGCAACTGTTTGTTGTAGAACTGGACCAAGGGGACGGGTGGACGCGGGTGAGGAGGCAGAATTCCATGGAGGAGGGCTTCGTTCCTACAAGCTACGTTAAAATTATTTTGTATTCCACCTGCTAAGGACTATAGTTAACTAGTAGCCTTTATTATAATTACTGTGTAGTTAATTATTTTAATTACTGATGTATATTAGCTTGATAAGTAGTTAAAACTGTGTTAAGCTTAGCAAGAAATTTTTTATTATTATGTTAATCGTGACAGTCAGCAAAAGCAAATAATTAATTAACTAAAACTGGGAAAAACAAACGAATAATTAATTCACTTTGTGTCCTTGTCTCTCGCCTCGGATCGCCCTCGTCGTCGACGACGATTTTTTTACAGCAACAAAAAACCGACTACTGATGAACTACTGATAACTGATATGAGAACTGAGATGCTTTTTTTGTTAATTATTATGTAATTATAGTTAAGTAGTGTATAAAAAACAATAATATGCTCAATATATTATTATTATCATTAATTAGCTAAAGTTGTTGTACAATTTTTTTGTATGCGCGGTATCGGTAGTATGATTTTTATGTACCTGTGTCCCTCTCTCTGTCCGTCTGTCTGGTTAATTTCTCTCCAATTTTTTCACTGTCCAAAACAATTAGTTATTAAAATTACAAAGCACTTGTGCTAGTGGAAATAATATCAACTTAAATAGCACCTGATTAGTTAGCTCTTAAATAGCTTTTTCCCTCCTAATTGAAAAAAATATCACAAAAAAGCAAAGATAATCACTTGCCTGCCTGCCACCACGACACAAATGCTTCGTGTTTAAAGCAACTTTTAATTGTGAACTCGCCTTTTAAATTTTGTAAACTACTGCAGGAATGGAATAATACAAATAGAAAGAAAAAACTGATTGAACAGTTAGTTAATTGTAGTTAGCTATAGCTACTATTATACGTATTTAGAGGAAATATGCGCGCAGGATAATTCGCTCACTCGCACAGCACAATTTGTAATTGGCTTTCAATAAAATATATAATTATAAATTATACTACTCTGTATTTAGGCTTATCTTGACAACATTTCAATGATAACCACAAGTTGGTCTTGTTGGTCAAAATCTTCTTCATCTTTTGCTCTGTTATAATTGTAAACTGGTATTTAAATGAGTAATTAAATTAGGGTAATATGAGAATGATGAAAGGATGGTACTACTTAAAAAACTGAAAACTCAACAGGTAAATTAAAAATCCTATGATGATTAGAAGAGATAGCAAGTTAATTAATTGATGATGATAAGATGTGTAGTTAAGAAAAATATTTGGACTGTCAAACGAAAATAGTTGTCTTCAGATAAGCAGTATAGGTGCGAACGAAGAGAGACTCAATTTTACGCAACATGCATAATAATAATAAACTGTATTTAATAATAAGTTTATATAATAAATATGTAGCCTAATTTTAATTAATTATCGGTACTACGTGCGCTAATTTACTGCTCTCCCAAAAAATAATAAACTCTCAATTTTAAACTATTCTCAACATAATTATGGTCAGTGTGTATACGGGGGATACGATTTTTGGGAAAAATAAATAACTGCTGAGAAAAGTCTGTGTAAAAAATATTATACATTCAGTCCGTTAGTAAACTAACGCGCTTCACAATTAAACTTGAAACAAATTTTAAAGCATTTAGCAAAAATATAATAAACAACAGCCAGCAGCGCAGTTAAACTTTAAGCCGCAACGCCGTTTAATGGTCTAAATCTAAATCTACGACGTGTTATGTGTTTTTAATTATTCTATAACAAAAAATTATTTTATCTACTTAACGAAAAAAATATTGAGGTTTTCAGGAATTTTTACGAAACAACAATTAACGCGATTTAAAAAAAATTAATTAAAAAATCTGACGAGAAACGACGACGATTAAAAGAAAACAAAACACAAAAAACCTGTATGCTTTCCTAACAAAAAGTTGTGAGTCGTTTTTATTATTAATGTATAATTAATTATAATTTTAACTATATATATTTTAATGTTAACTTGTACAGTTTTTAAAAACGAAAAAAAAACAAGCGGCAAGATATAAAAAATAATAATAATAACTGATGAACAAACTAATGATTGTAAGTTGTAACTGTAAATATTCAATGTGCATTTATTACGGTTATTATTATTGTTAATTAATAATAATAATTATGACGACATATATGTAACTAATTAAAAAATATAAACAAACAATTAACTTGTAATTATTATTATTATGATATAGATTCTGTATTATATATTTTAATTACCTACTTTGATAAATTAATTAAACTAGTTTAAATGTATGCGTAGTAAAAATAATTATGAATTGTACTGCGTCATTCATTCATGCTAGTAGCGCTTATTAATCAGTAATAAATAATCCTACAAATTATCCATACGACTACTTGTAACATAAATAGATAGGTAGTTAAAAATAATGGCGTTAGTTGTTAAGTAAATGTTAAGAAAGCATGCATGTTCCACAGCAGAAATAAACTTTTGCATTAAACGTTACGGTAAAAAAGATAACTGCAGGTCTTTTAATTAATTGTACATATATTATATAAAGATAAGTATATTATATTATTATTATTATTGCAATATTACTGTAAAATCGTGTACATCGTTTATTATTAATTAAATTACAATAACTATAATGTGCAAGTATATATAATGTAAACGTGAAAAATAATAATAAATAAAAACAAAATAATTTTAGTCATGATAAAAAATATGCTTTGAAGACATGTACCATAATTTTCTTAACTGCCGGATAGTTGCGGTCAATGCGGTAGTTGATTTTTCGCATATGCGACGAAACCAACTGGAAGATATATTATTCATATAAATCATATCGTGCATTTCATCATATTGCGAATTTAATTGCCTATTCGTATATACGTCCATGAATTTTGCATAGGATTGTAAGTCGCTGTGTATCCATCGCTATGAAACCATATGAATCTCGCGTTGCGCGTTGCTACTGCTCGGTCTCCCATGGACTAAAAAGTATATACCTGCAATATGTGGGAATATAGTTATAAGTATGTAGTTCCTATAACGAATCTCGCAATTTTTTGTAGTGATATCATCTGGTTTTCTCTCTCGTCAACATCTCCAATCCCTGGAAAACAAAACAGTATGCCTTGAATTCCATGACATAAATACATTTATTTCTTTGCACATGATTTGATTCAGGTTCAGTAGATGATAAATTTTAGTCATTTTATTAGAAAAACAACGAAAGTGCATCCAAAATGTTTCAACTAGCAAGGTAAAAAAATATTTATAATTTCGAGTAATCAGGTATATGAAATTATGGTGGATTGGAATTGAAAAGATTGAATTTATATAGAAAGCTGCTACTTCGACCAGGACTGTGCCGGAATTTGGAAAAAAATTGGATAGTTAGCCAGTACAGCAGCAGTTCTTTGTTTGTACATCCGCCACAGGACAAAGTTCCAGATCTTACAACCACTAAATGTAAACTTAACTTAATTATTGCATAAATAGTACATAAATGTCATCAATTGTACAAGGGATCACTGAATAAACTTGCAAAATATTTTGATTTAACCAAGTGGTGGAAATATTCAGTTCCGAGATAGGACACGCGAAAGAGTACAGTCGCGATGGAATCCTCGCTAGCGGGAAACAACGACAAGCGTTAATGGATCTAGTCCCCGCTCCAGAGGATAATCTTCCGCCCAGGAAAATGGAGGACAGTTTTGTTTCGGTGGTAGTTCCTCTAAAATCTGAGCCTTTAGTCCGAGAAAGATACGTTTCGGCGCGGGGCAGAGTGAGAATTGGGCGATTGCTTGAAGATATGGACATTCTTGCTGGTACAGAGTTACCCAAAATTTGCATGCGCCAATTCCTAATTTCCGTTTGTCTTGTCCCTCAGCTAATTTTTATTATGCTGCTTATTCATTATATTTTGGAATGATTTTTAAAGGCTACAGTTGCGTCAAGCACATTTTCAATCCCAAGAGCGTGGAAAAGCAATACCCGTACATTATCGTCACTGCTTTGGTTGACAGGATTCACATTGTTAAGGAAATTATGAATGCACGTAGCAGCACTTATATAGTTTTCAAAATTAAATATCTGATTTATCTTATCTGTAGATTATCAATGTATGGTTATCATTTTGGCATGATTAGAGCAGAGAAGACGTACGACTCTCAGGACACGTTACGTACACGGGAAGGTCATCCATGGAAGTGGGGATCATTGTTGACCAAAAGGATGCGGATGGAAAGTACCAAAAGTTTTTTGACGCCGTATTTCTCATGGTGGCTAGGGATCCGCTTAATAAGGGATCTGCGAGGATTAACCCGCTTTTAGCGGAAACTAATGAAGAGAAAGAATTTCTTAAGAAAGGAGCTGGTAATGTTAAACTTTTGCTTTAGATTTTTGCATATGAACTTATTGTTGAGTGTATGCGTGTCAGATGATTAATTATTATTTTAGCTCGGCAGCTATTAAGAAAGCAACGGGAAGATGTTTCGATTTTCAAAAAGGCCCCAAACCAGGAAGAAATCAAGATAATTCATGAGAGGTTTATGGACAAGATGACCGATCCGACTGGGGCATCAGGAGACATGAAGAAAATGAAGGACACCGTCCTCAAAACTGTGATAATTTGCCAGCCTCAGAATCGAAACAGGTCCAACAAGATATTTGGAGGGTTTATTATGAGGAATGCTTTTGAGTTGGCGTACACTAGTGCCATGATTTACGGGTAACCTAACTTTATAATAATTACGAATCTCAATATTTAATGTAGGATGAACTTGAAATAATTTCGGCTTTATATGTATGTTCATTGTAGGAAAAAACGCCCACGTATAATTTACATTGACAATATTAAATTTCACACGCCGGTGGAAATAGGCGCCTTTCTAAGATTCCGTTCACATGTAAGCTCCTAACATTAATAATTTTTTGCATGAAAGTACACTTTAGGTAATTATTGTTTACAGAAAGAATGTGTTACTGCTTTTCTGTAGATTGGATACGTAGAGAATAATTTTGTTCACACGGTCGTGGTCGCCGAGACAATAAATCACGAGACTGGAGAGATTCGAAAGTCGAACGAGTTCCACTTCACATTCATAGTTCCTCGAGAGGATTCTGAAGAGCTAATACCGGAAGTGGATTTTGAAACTTACGAAGGTCTGTAGCAAAATTATTTACTGTGGACTTTTTACTTTACTTTTAGATAGTCTTAATTTAAGGCAATATAATTCTAATTAATGTGAGATCTAATTATGATTCTTATAGAGGCAATATACTACTTGAACTCAAGAAGGCATTTCAAGCACATGATGTATGAATTTGGATGTCCGGACGGGATTCCCTAAATTCAAAGTCAACCACACCAAATTCAATGACCCGATGAGTTTATTTGACAATAATATTCAATATTTACGTGATTGTTCGAAACTAATTTCTTATGCATAAGTGTCTTGGTTACGTATTTTTGTAATAGAGTACCAATCTTGTCATCTACTTAATGTTCATACTTAATTAAATAATTATAACAACACGAAAAATAAATCTGGAAACAGCTTTTTCCCAAAACTTACAAATCCAAAATGATTTAGGAAATGCTACAAATGATTTTAAAAAAATTAATTAGATGATCGCATCATTGCATAATATGTATTTGGTATCTATGATGATAAAAAATGCTCATTAGTCATTCATTGCCTTTTGTGCTTTGTTCGCTTACAAGGCGACAGGAAGCCGTTAAGTGATACAAGGTGATTTGATGAATGATGACGATATCATCAACGCCATTTCACACTACGCGCACAAACCGATTCATTTATAGAGTGAGTTGTTTTATTAAAAGTTGTTAGGTCGTTCTTTTAAAGCCCGGACAAAATGCAAACGGTTACGCCCAAACCTATGCTGTTTCTAACGGCATCCATTATATTGCTGCTGGTTGGAATTACGGTAATTATTTTATGTATACATGTACATACCTTTAACAAGTCATTAATTAATTATAAAAGGAAAATATTTAATGGGTTGTCTACTAACTTTCGTATTCTTGAAGAATAACGTTGAAGCGAAGCAAAAGGACTGGGCCGCTATCGCTAACAAAGTTGACGAAATGCGACAAGTGGTCCGGAATGCCATCAAGTCCATTAATGCCATCGCCCTGGCGGATAATCCCCAGGTTGCGGATATCATTGCAGGAAAACTGGAATCTGCCCGATTCAAGGGACAGGTTATTATGGAGCAAATGGGAGTTCACATAGAGAACAAACGTCTGACGGAGCAGCAAGCCCGGGGATACTTATCGCGGATGCATGGCGGATTACCCGTTTTTAAAGCTGATGTGAAACGAGACCTCCAGAAGTTGTCGGACCGTGCCAGGTTCGAAATTACCGATTTGTTTGACGTCGAAATGTCAACGCTGACGGAGTTGGCTCAGGATCTTTATGCACTTCTTAGAGATTAGATACAATTGAGGATAAAATATGTTTACAAAATTAAATTCAATTCCGAGACAATTTAGAATAAATCGATAAATAAATATTTTTTGGTTTATTTCAGACTTTAAATATTTTCAGGCAAACATAGTTAAAAGAGAAAATTCCGTAACTCATCAGGCATGTCATAATTTAGCACCGTATTCCCATCGTTGTCCACTTTCTCCAACAAATCCCTATCCTTTTCAATAAGCCATTTCACAAGCTCCGCATTTCCCTTCTCCACAGCTAAATGCAAGGAACACTGGCCTTTCGAATTTCCTACCCCTACGTCCCCACCGCACCCAATTAACTCCTGGACCAAATAAAGTGCATATCCTTTTCAATTGCGATATGGAGAGCAGTATTACCTTTCGGATCTTTTGCATTCAAATCTGCTTCAGAATCCTCAAAAATCCTGAATGTAAATACATCTGCACCGGAATTGGAATGCATTGCGCTGAGAAGTGGCGTCAGACCATTTAAATTTACAGCGTTAGATTGATCGCATCCATTTTTTAAACAAATGTTCAAGGCTTCGTCATAAAACCATGTCGATAGTGTATCCATTGGATTACTATGGTCGCAAAGACAGTGTGGTGAACTAGAAATGCATTCATGAGTGAAGTGTAACACCGAGTTGCCCAGATTATCAGTTACGTTCACGTTTGCGCCTAAATCTGTACCGAAATATTCTACCAGATCCCTGAGAAACCAAAAGTCACCAGTGACAGTGGGGCATTCACCTTTTAATAACAGCATAAATGGTGTACGTCCATCTACGTCCCTTTGCTCTAAAACATCTGGATAAGTCCCAACGAGATATTTTAAAAATTCTTGAATTTTTTGTTCTTCGTTGTACTCGAAATCTTCTATCAAGTAATATCGACCTAATCCTACAACAATCCAATGAATTACGCCATACCTGGAATTGCTGAGTTCCTGAAACATATGCAACCTTTCTGGACCTTATGTTATGCTCGATTAAATATTTGCAAAGGTCGTGCCGTTGGCAAAGTAGCGCAGCGCTAAGCAATTGAAAAATATGACTTGGGCTATGTTCGATGATGAGCAGCGCATAAATGTTTGAAAATACCAACTGACTAGCTGCTGCAAAAAGTGGGCGCTCTTCACAAAATTCTAGCGCTATTTCAAATTCATTTCTAAGGATGTACCTTGGAGGAAGGCGGCAAAGATTTAAATTATTTGACAAGTTGGATTGCCAATTATTGTCTTTCCCAAACAGTGCGTTTAGAAAGTAGCACAAAGTTGGAAAGTTGAATTGAGAAAAGGACTCACAATTGATTGTCAAAGGATTGTCAGTGTTGTAATCATGAAATGTCGCTGCTAATACGTGGTTCCATAGTAACTCTTGAAATTCTTCACTACCCTTGTCCAAGTGTGCAAATTGCCCAATTATAACTTTACAAACGAATTTGGCGACAATATATTCTGCAAAAGTTCGGTGGACAAAGGTAAGTGGTTCTAGTTTCTGGACAATGCCTATTTGAAGCACATTCTCAATATGCTCAGGCGAAATGACTAGCAGATTTTTAATTTCATTAGCTATGCCCTCAGAAAATAATAGCTTAATTGCGAAATAAATGTGAGAGCGTTCCATGGCGGCCGTAATTGTCGTGGCAATGTAATCGCTCATCTGAATGTTGAGGTTTTTCTTTTCCTTCAAATATACTTCAATTTTCCTCTCTAGCAATTTTTCATAAAGATCGGTTAAATAATATTTTAAATTTGTACAAGTAGCAAACGTAAAGTCCCCATTCAGAACTTTCTCTTCGTAAATCTCGGCAATCATTCTGCACTGCAGTGGAATGCCCGCTATTTCCACTTCTCCCCCAGATAAACTGACTTTCAAGCACTTTCCTGCAAATCGTTCCAACTTTCTCATATCTCTGTCGCCCTGCGGCATTCTGGCTATTTGCCCGGAGGAAACTTTCTCCCTCCAACTTTTCCACCAGTATCTGGAAATAAAGTCTACCTGATCTGCCTTTGAAAATGGCTTGAGTTTCCAACCCAAACAGCCAAATTTGCTTCTAATTTCGTCCAACATGTGATCTCTTAATGTTGTCCATACTCTTACGCATGGAAGCTGATCCAGAATAGTTTTTAAAATCTGGAAGGCTAACTGTACCCGATCATTTGGAATCTCGTCCAACCCATCAAACAAAATTTCTAAGAAAATGGAGCCATTCGCACTTTGTTTTCGAAGCCAATATTCCACTAAACACTTTTCAAATTTGTTTGCGCAAAGTAATTCCGCTAATATTTCTGCCAAATCAAATTTTGTACTACTTTTCGAAATTTTCTCTAGAAATTCAGTGATTTTAAAGTGGACAACAAATCGATCCTGTTTTCGTTCTACCAATTTCTTCGCTAAACTCAACAGAATTTGTGACTTGCCCATTCCAGGTTTATCGGCGAAAAAGATCAATCGTTGAGCTTCCTTACATTTTTCCACCTTTTCCAACAATTTGTCTTCTGTTACCATTCCTACCTTTTTGGAAGCTTTTGTAAATGGTCGTTCCAAATTAGAAAAACGGCCATGCGTTGCCAGCCATTTGAACTTATTTCCCTGCAAATACAGGAGAAAGTGAATTCTCCTGCTTGTGTTTCTGCTTTTATTTATGCCAACATTTTCATCAAATCCCTCAAAAGAGAAAATTTTCCTGAAATTGTCGACCCTATTTTCCAACAGAAATATTCTAAATATTGTCGTATCCAGTTTCCACTTTGGAAAAATGTTATTGATGTCATCAATTACGCCCACTTGCCCACATTTGCCATTCAGCTTCCCCTGCAATTCCTCGTGCGTAATATTCATAACCAGAAATATATCCTTTTTGGATGTTGTTTGAAATATGCTGGAATGCAATACGTCTCTATTATACAACAGTCTATCTAAATATATATCTGAAGGTGCTGGTATTTCAGCTTGTTTTAGCAATACTTCTGTATTCCCATTAGCTAACAACTCGTTAAGCATATTTCCTTCCAAATGAGAAAGTATCTCGTTTCGAACACTTGGGCCTTCTGGTAAAATGTTTCTTAAATTTATAATTTTACTTTGGAATAAAAGATGGCCTATGTTTACCACGCGATTATGAATATTCTCACTTAATTCCTCCCATATTACTGGTATTTTAGCACATTTCGTCTTCCTCAATTTTTGAAACTTTTCAATGAATATCGCTTCATCTGTTTGATTTGTGAACTCACTATTCGTAAAAAGTATAACTTTTTTGCTATCACTACCCGAAATATCCTTACAAGCTATATTGCTAATTTTACTGGCTATAATTAATTTTCCTAGGAATATTTCACCCGTTTTCTCTGGAGTATTGCATTTAAATTGTCGTTCATTCAGGATTGCTTTGTTTTTCCTTTCACCTTCGCTGCTCTGCCACCTGCACGTGACGGAATCTGATAAAACTTCGATTTCCAATGTTGAGCGCTCACCCAAAATCCGTTGTACTAATTGTGTTTCTAAATTCCGAAATTCCAAGGTCCATCCTTTTGCTCCAGATCCCACCAAGTATCTATCTTTTACTCCACCTATTTTGGATGTTCCAAAACCAAGAATAAAACATTTACTTCGAACATATTTGGAACACTACCTACCTATTACATACACATACACATACCTTGTTCAAGATGCCTTTCCAGGGAATTCCAGAATTGACAAGGAAAGTCAATCAATGAATCGTCCCTATAATCCGTTTCGTTGTTATTTTCCCGTAGATTTCCAGCTACTTTTCTGGATGCCCAGTTCGGATAAAATTTCTGCAAAGCTGACAATGTCCTAAGTTTTCTAAATTGCCACCAGAGAAACGCCTCCAATTGTGGAAATTTACTGGTCCAATATTTGACGTAGAGACGTTCATCAAACTGCCACGTCCCATGCATTTTCCGAAACCAGCCCAACATTTCCTTCTCCTCATTTTCGAACAAGGCATTGTGCTCAAATTTGTTCCGAATTATACTCAACAGCTCCACCACAGACGAGCCGGTTAATTTATTTTTGAGCTTATTCGATTTCTCTTTCACTGTAATTTGTCTACTTTCACCGTTTTCGTCAATAATCTTAGTTTGGACGTGGTATGAGCATGTTACCAGATCAAAGTGCTCCACACTCAGCATGTCCTTCCAATTATTGCGGGGATACCACAGCATCCATTCGGAGGATAATTCATGGCGATCTAATTCGATTTTAAAACGCTGGATTTCCGGATCATTTATTTCTTTTATGGTGTTGTGAGCAGCGGATAGAAAATCACAGGAAATTGGCTGCCATAGCAAAGGTGATGATAAGAGAATTTGTAACGGAATTGGATTGTTTCGTTCTGCTGTCATGGTCATCTCGATAAAATGATGATAATGTTGTGGTGAAATTTGTCTTTGTGCTTATCAGCATGGCACTTTCTACAATTATTTGGCAGTGTTAAGCATATACTTAACGTGCTCAGCATAGTTTATTCTTCCAATTGTCACCTACCCATGCAACATGGTAATTAAAATTAGTCAACAATTAATTGTGAATATAGAAAATAAAAAAATACCAACAGGTTCAAATCTGATATAGGCATGCTTATTTACTTTCTTCTTTTACTTTTTCACAACTCTCTGCAAGCACGCCAGATCAGTTGAATTTTAGGGGAAATGTGGGAATCAAAACCGAGACACTAAAAGGAATTCTGATGGTAAAATCGGGTCTTTGTTCATCTCGTTTTGCTGCATGAAATAATGTCTTACGAATTCCGTTTTTTACATCATGGGCATGAGCATAAAATGGCATTTGAAATTGTCACTTGCGGAGTTAAAGAGCTAGCCTATACGACAATTACAGTAATAATCATCATACAAATTACGACAAGGACATTAATAAAACAGATCAATAAAATGTATATAATTTTCTTCACAATGCCCCATAATGATTTTACTCCAAATAAAATTCCTTTAATCATCGACATCATAAGATGTACCATTTATTATGTATTTATATCTGTCAATATATTTGGTTTGGAAGCGGTTCTGTCTTGTGTGGGCTAAAGTTATTTTGTAGATCGCAACGCAACAGGAGACTCTTTTCATTACGATGAGCTCGTAATGATCATCATCACTGCTTCGAAGACGACCACCTCCCGTCCGTAACTGTTCGAAAGCACATCCGAGTTCCCCTGATGTTCCGAACGCAAAAAAACAGCTGCTGATGCATTGGCTGTGCACTCACATCACAACCACCAGTTTTTAGTACTTGTTGCTTGGAGAGATTTGTGACCAACGAATTGAATAGTATTTATAAAACAAATTTTTAACTTCCTATTTAATTAAATTGTCATCATGGATACTCCGATGACACCGTTCATGGGCTACGTGATAAGCTTCTGCGACATCACGACCGTGCTGCTTTGCATCGTGTGCAAGATTCCGCAGATCATGCTCATTTACAGGAACAAGAGCGTCGAGGGACTTAGCGAGCAGAGCATTTGCCTCGAGCTACTCACGTGAGAAATCATAATCATTAATTAAAATATATGCTTATCTATGTAGGTAGTTAAGTATGTAGTTAATTACATTGTTGATGGTAGTTATGTGATCTCGCTGTCGTACAATGCGATGAAAGAGTACCCACTGTCCACCTACATGGAGGACCCTTTCCTGAGCTTTCAGACGCTCATCGTGCTCCTTATCGTGTTCTCGTACAATGGCAAGCTGGACAGGAACAAGATATCGACCATGGTCGGCCTATGTGGCGTCTTCTACATGCTGTCGTATGGCATCCCTCATCCTTACGTGCTCCAGGGACTTTTGGTACCTTACGGTTATCTTTTCTCTGGAGTTTGCTTAAATGGGTTATGGGTTTTTGGGGCAATGTGCAAATATGCACAACTGATAACACGTTTGACCAATTTTGATTGATTGAGTGACATGTCAAGGTACTAACTCGATTGTGGTTTGCGCGCTTTAAAATCTGAATGAAATCATGTAAAGCTTGGAATGATGAATTGATCAGAACAAATATTTTTGGAGTGCATTTTTGAAACGCGATTGTTTGCAGCTTTTCTTTATAAGGTTGGTTAATAAAATTAATAATTGCTTGGCAATCGTCCTATACAAATGGTGATTACAATTGAATTTAATATTTAATTGGTTTCCAAATAATTTTACATTTCTGTAAACAACAGACGGCGACGCTGCCGATGAAGGTTGTCAGCAAATTAATGCAGCTGAAGACGATCTGGACAAATAAGAGTGCCGGGAGCATTAGCATCCTCAGTTGGGGCATCAATATTTACACCTGCGCAAGTGAGTTCGGGGTTACTTGAGATATTGCCTGACAGATAATTGATTTTTTGCTATTTTAAAGAATAGTATTACCTATTAACTACAATGGGATTCATTTTGCAGCCCGTATCGTAACGACAATCGTTGTAACGGGGGATATGATAGTGTTGCTGAAACACACGCTTTCCGTCACCCTCAATCTCGCCGTCCTCGCTAGTGCGTGGTGGTTCAGCAAGAAAGTTGATGACAAGGTCAAAGGAAAACGGGAGTAAAATAGTTATCAGACCACGACCAAAACAGGACACTGTTGATAGTAGTTGCAATTTAGATGCTTAAATAAACGCATATTATGTGTTCCCTCCCTTCTTCCTGTGATCATCATTATATTACGACTAATTAATGAATTGTATTTTTAAAAACCTTGACAAGTGATTATTGAAGAAAGACACGCAAATATTATGAAATTAATAAAAAGATGCTATATTATTTTTTCCTGAAACTACATTTTTCGCCGATAATGCAAACAAGTTACATTATTTTTTCACTTTTTCACACATTTGCCTGTTTATGTAAAAACGATACCAAACAGAAAACGTCACTGAGGAGATTCTTGTCATATCTGCAGATTTTGGAACGAATTACATTCGTAAAACATGCCGTTATCACATAATATAATGCACATAATTCGGATATTGTGGAAGTGATTCACAGAATCAAAAAAGTTGTGAACTTGTGTTGAGATACTTAATTTTTAGATAGTGAAAATCTGCGATTGCATTGCTTTGGGATGAATATATGCAACAAGTGCAGATGCACTGTTTATAAGAATCTCTGTATGAATTGAACTTACAAACGGAGCTCAACTGTGTAGGTTATATGTAGCACAGACGTGAGACACACGTGAGAGCAGAATCTAGTAAAAAACGCAGCAGCATTGCCAGTCTAATCATAAAGGCCCGTCTTTCTTTACCAGACTAAGATCTAAGAACTGAGCATATCACATGTGAACCAATTCTATACTGAACATAATAATATAAAAACACATGTTTCTCCAGTGTCAATATGATTGACGATTGATTTGAACGTGATTACAATTGACAGCCTGTAATATTGATGAAACTATTTATAATTAGTGCCTCTCTAATCTAAGAGTCATGCATGGTTTTTGTAACTGAACACATAATAAGTTCAAGAATATTTGTACTCAAGAAATGTCACTGTTGTTGTTCACAGTCAACAGAGTGTGAACTTTTGTTGTGAAAAATCAATAGAAACTTTTGTAATGAAAGGAAGTGAAAAATGCTGCCGTTACAAAATATGCACGAGTCGGAAAGAAATGATTACTGTCATGTCACTGTCATTCAACAAGTAAAACGATCACATCAATTTAGTCATTTTCTTTTGGAATTCGATATCCCAGGTTAGGAAATAGTGCTTGTTGGCTTGTTGTATTAAAAGTTACTTAACAATTTTACATCAAGCGTTACCATGTATCACGAGGAAGTAGAAGAACGTCTTACCGAAACTGGTCAGAATTAATTTGATATTAATTGATATTATAACTCTATGCATATTATATTAAAACCTTGCAGTTAATAAAAAGAATCTTTTCCTCAGGCCCAACGAAAGACGATAAAATATTGGAACTAATATTATCCTCACCATTTTGCTGGAATCGCAACAAAATCTGCAAGTTTTGGATTGACACTCATAACTACATAAAACACAAAGTGGAGAAAGGCCAAATTCTAACCGATCAACGAATTATAGACTTTAGAGCAAAATTGGACGAAAATGCAAAGATTTGTAATTTTTGGCATCCTAAAAGTGATTGGGAAGAAGTAATAGGTCCAGAGCACTACAAAATTGCACTCAGCGGGGAAAGGGACAAGGATGGGTTTGACGCTTGGAAACACTGTCCTCTCAAACTTTTACGAGTGATCAGAAACAAGCACGAGCACCAGGATAAAATTAGTGAGGATGAGAAAGCAAAAATAGAGTGGTTTAGTAAGAAGCAGTCAGCTCCAGATGCACAATTTGAGTTTGACGAATATCTTTACGCAAAATATTGGACTAGCCATTTCCCTAAACTGGTGCCCTTCCTGTGGCAAAACTTTCAAGTGTTCAAGGAAAGTTTCCGGGATTACTATCCCATGTCTCTGGATACATCTTATGCGAGCTGGAATTTAGGCTTGTCTTATTTTGTGAAGCAACTTTCCATTTCTTGCGCGGAGCAATTGGACAAAGGCAAATGAGTCACCAATTTTTCTTTTAAGCATGCATTCTTAAAATTCTGTAATTGTTTGCAATTTGCAGATGTACGGAAATTTATACAAAAAATAATAATTTCCTTTTCCAGGTATGGTGACACGCAAGGTATTCAGTGTCGCCCACAAAATGTATGGTGGAGTTGAGGACATTGCCTGTTTTCTTAATAGCGAGGATTCTTGAAGGACGATCATTGCTGGAAATTGTGGTGTCGGATGAAACTCTGACATTCAAGTGGATTAGCGAAAACGCGGAAATGCTGGAATATAAGGCTTCAAGACACTTGCCAAACGACGATGATAAGCAATGTTGGAGTACATGTACATATATTATTGCAAGTGGAAGTGAAACTTTGGATCAAGAGTCAATACTGAAAAAATGCAGTGCTGCGTCCAGAATTATCATTTTTTCTAGTCAAGATGCAATTAGCAGTGCTTGTGACAGATTTAATTTTGTTCCTAAGTTTGAAAAAGTACCGGTTACGTATAATGATTTGAGCAGTGCCAAACGGGAGGCACTTGTAAATGGAAGCAGTTTCGCAATTCAGTTTCAGGGAAACGAGTCAGTAACATTTTCTGATGCCTTACCGGTAGCTAGTATTCGTAAAGGGCTACTAACTGACATGAACGCAGAAACTCTTAATGAGACGTTGAGGCAAAGTAAACTAAAAATATTGGGACAATATAGTCTACCACAGCCCTCAAATTGTCATGTCCCCAGACGTCTTTACAGTCGTGATTTAATTCTTAGGTCTATTTATGATAAAGTGTCCGAAAGGGACATAGTAATAATTGGCAATTGTTTGCTGAGCCAGGTTAAGAGGGTAATGAACACGAACAATATTGTTGTCATGGATACTGTTGGACAATCATTAGAATACATATCGACAAATCAAAATTTGCAATCTAGAGTATTTCTTGTTGAAAAAGATGTCGAAAATTTTGAACAAGAGTTTCAAAATCTTGAGAGAAATTGTCCTGTTGGCGTTTCATGCTCCGTCCACGTATTCAGAAGAGGTATAATTCCTTATTCCATTAAGACATTTGGCTGTCCTGCCTTTCTGCCCTCTGAAATAGAGCCTTCAAACGAGCTGTGTGAAGTGCAATCAGAGGATGATTTTTTAGCGTCCATAGAAACCGGAAATGGCAATAGTAGTAATAATATGGTCTTCATTTCCGGTGTAGCTGGAATGGGCAAGACACAAGTACTCATAAGCCTCGCTAATAAACTTGTAGCCAGATTCAAAGATAGAGTTATCATGTATTTTACCATGAAGCAATTCCTAGGACTGGTTAATACCGCTAAAGGCCTTGCTTCTGAGGCAACTCTAGATGAAATAGTGGTGACTGCACTTGTCTCGGCATATAGCACTAGCGAATTTGAGAAGAATTTACTTAAATATTGGCTAACTAGTGGGCAAAGTAAAGTTAGATTTGAAGTTTTATTTGACGCCTTTGACGAGGTTCCAAGTGACGCTGCGTCAAGAAATTTGGCGTATGATATTTTGAAGGTGATTGAGAGGAGCATGACAAATTGTGTGAGGTTGTGGGTCTCCGTGCGTTACTATATGCTGGTGTATATGGAGACAAATTTTTGCAGCATGAGCTATGAAATGGTACCTTTCAGTGAAGAAGAGAAAGTTGGCGTTTTGATTAATCATTGGTCGAAATACTGGCTAAGTAGGCGACGGTGTAATATTAGCTCTGAATATGAAATGGAGTTAAAAGTGTTTGCCCTAAAGTGTATAGGGACTATAGAAATGCCAAATGGACTATCCACCGACTTGACGTCAACTCCACTAGTCTGTCAAATGATAGCCGAGAGTTACGAAGAGAATGTGATTGGAGAAAACTTTACTGCCTTGCACACTTGCTTCTATTCTTTACTTGAGCTTTACGAGAAAATGGTAGAGAGAAAGTTGGCAGTGTACGTGAAGGAGAAAAATGAGTGCGCCAACCTGAAAATGGATTCCATCGCTGTGAGCACAATGCGAGAAGATATGGAACGATCCCATATTTATTTTGCACTCAGGTTAATATTCCCTAAAAATATTGCTGGTCAATTTGAAAGCAAATTGCTGCTAACTAGGGAAGCTATTAAACGCATTGAGATTTCAGTTTTGGAGCAAGGGTTAATCCACTCAGTTCGTCCGATTGGTTTCCTTCACAGCACATTTGCTGAGTATTTCGTGGCGCTCTTTGTTTTCAACGTTGTCACTGGAAAGTATTTGAACATTAGGGAGAATGATCCCATCTTCCAACAGTTCCTATGGGACGACCTATTGCGATTGCAGAAACACGACAACACTGACTTTACGTCTGATTACATGATTTCGTATCAATTTTTAAATGCAATGTGGCAAGAAAAGTGGCAATGTGGAACATGGTTTACCCATGGTGGCATGCCATCACTCGCCAAGTTAAACATACTAGCATTAAGGACAATTACTGCATATTTTGAAGAAAAGCCTTCCATTTGGACTTTGAGACAATTTAAGTCTATTTTACAAGAAAGTAATCATCCCAATGGACACAGTATACATACCTTCCGTCCAGCCCCATGCAATCCCCATTTAAATGCGTTGTCCACCAAACTTTCACTATTTGTGACGTCATCCGGCTCATCGCACTAGATGCTTTGCTATGTAAAGCTTATGGGCGATATCAGAATTTTCTGTTCTTTTTATCATATTTCAAAATTTTGCGCGATAACCCCTAACTTTCTTGGGTGGAAAGGATAGCAAATTTAATGGAGATTATTTTACCATTGATAACTTTCCGTTTCGTTTTCAAATCATTTCAGAAAAAGATTTTAAACTTTGTGTCTTTTCATTCCATATTAAGTAAATGGGGAATTCAGAAAATTTGAGTTATCAAAACGCCAAATGTGAATCCACTGTACCATTTGGCATTTTTCTAGCAGAAATCGAGTGGGCAGGAGTACGTCAGTCAGTTTGTTTACATTCAGCTTTCACTCACGTTCTGCGTCTCCCTTTTATATTCTTTCCTCCCTGCCTTCCGTCCACCCAAAACCTTCTCAGTTGGCCATTTGCTTCCTATTTTCAACACCTCTCTTCAATGTCAGTTTTTGGATATTGCGATGGACTGTGTCCCGCTTCTCGGAAACCATTGTTCGCATAAAGGGTGGCCCAAACTGACGGGCGGCTTCGCTAACTTTAATAAATATGGCATACTCCATGTTGTGGCTAAGAAACCTGTTGAAAGAGTTAGGCGTTGTCAAGTATCCAGAGAGCAATTCATTAAATACATTGTCGCAAAATACCCTTTACTTCTAGAGGAAAGGGATTCTCAAGGCCGCACTCCGTTGTTGGCACTAATACAAAATATTCATAGAAGGGGACAGAGGGAACTGTTCTCGCTTTTTCTGACGGAATTGAAGCCGGATTTTAGGACCGTTGACAGCAAAGGAAACACGGTACTACATGCCAAGAAACCAAACTTTTTTACAAAACTATTCTTATTTCATGATTACGAATCGCACTTTCAAGGTTACCTGCACGTTCTGCAACAAGTACTGCCAATGTGTCAAAATGCAATCAATTCGGTGAATACTGAGGGGCATACGCCACTTCTGAGCGCCATCAGTGTGTTCTTAAATGCAGTTCCTACGCATGACATTATTAAAGTGATCAAAGTTTTTAAAAATTACAATGCCGATTTTAATATATCAAATAAATTGACTGGTGAGACTGTAGTTCATCTTGCAATTAAAACTAGTTTCAAATACAGGGATAGCGAAAATGCGAAGGCCAGACTGAAAATGATTACTGATTTGGTTGAGTGCCGATCGAATATATCTTTGAAAAACAGGAAGGGTCAGTGTCCCCTTTATTTGGCACTGGAAAGAAAGAAAATTGAAATTGCCAGGATTTTGATTGACAATGCGCCCAATTGTTTGCGGCCGCTTGGTGACGCGGATGTAAATGAGCTAAAGCAACTGAGCACCACGTGCTCCATGGCCGAATTTCTTAAGAAGAAACGGATTCATTCTGACTCAAAATGCATGATGGGTGAACTTATGTTCAATTTTAGAAACTTGCATTCGCTTTTATTTGGTCACGTGCACTTGACAGAAGACTGAATAACAATGCCATTCAAAACGAGGGAAAAAATTTCAAATAGTAAATGATATAGCATTTGATGCAAGCCATTCTATTCTAAAATTGTAATCGTTTTCAATTCCGTTCATATAGCAAATGCCATTTTCAAACAGCTTGATCATTGTTTTTATAAGTGTGCTAGTAGAAACGTATAGCATATACAAAGTGATTGACGATAGTTTAATAAACTATGTAATTATTAAAACCAAATGGAATGAATATTTTGATATTATGTAGGTATACATATTATGTGGAACGCATACTGTTATATACCCCTTGTGTGGAACGTATATTATTTAGCGTGTTTATCATGTCAATAAAAATGTCGTCCGCCCGGATACTATCCCTTTTAAAAACTCTCGTGATAATTCACGATGCATGTGATTCAATTTAATTAACAAATGCACTCCAATCATGAATTAATGTCCCAGCTTGTAAATACAATGACACTACTCATAAATTTCATTTTAATGACCGTATAGTTGTAGATGCAATGACTTGATGTTTAAAAAAAAATCTCATTTATTCTTCATCATGATCACCAAAAATGTCGAGACTCATTTAAACATGTATTTATTCTTCATGAAACGTTTTTGAATATGAATTAGTGTTAACAATATTAACGACAAAATGAAGTGACTATTAAAAGACACGTATATTTTAAGAAATTATTAAATAAATATATGTAATATTCATTTTTTCGCTAGTTATATTCTTTAGTATCACGTTACCCCGAAAGCAAATTGCATCAGCGTCCGAGCTCAGGCTCATTACTAGTTATGTAAACCTTACACTATCAATCACCGTTTATTTAATGGTACGAGCGAAACGATAAGAGAAATGCAGTGGATGCGCATATAGTAATAATTTACTAGCCTGTTAGGCATCATAGCAGCAGCAGCAACGTTTATTTTCAAAAAGTAAACGTATGGAAACAAACGAAATCCTAACTATTATTAAGTACTGATGGCGTTGAGTACAGACAAAGTTCAGCAGAGACGCTTAATATTAGTGATATCAATTATATGACATATTAAACCCAGAAGGTCAGTAACTAAAATGATGCATTAAACTGGAGATTGGCTACAATTAACGGGGAAAGATGAGACAGGTAAGGGCTGAAATGTGTTTTCTGAACTATCACTTTATTTATCCAAAGAAAAGTAAACATTTTAGAGACAAGGAATCATTTAACAAAAAGCTAACCATTTAATTATAAGACTTAAACCGACAATCATTTGATTTTTACGACGATGATGATGCTTTTAAATGTAGTAAATTAACAATTGATATGGAAAATGAATGAAAAACTTGACAATGAGTTGCAAAAATTAAGACTGAAGCTAACGGGCAAGTGTATATCCACTTACAAAATGCTAATCAAAAGTTAATGAGCGGCCGTCATTTATCCACCATGCAGTCATTTCCTGAGAAACCTGCAGAAACAAATAAAAAAACATATCATTTCAATCGAATACATATAAC
>CM023199.3:19557713-19657085 GCA_004115045.4 Sinella curviseta | reverse complement strand
CAGGGAGGAAAGAATATAAAAGGGAGACGCAGAACGTGAGTGAAAGCTGAATGTAAACAAACTGACTGACGTACTCCTGCCCACTCGATTTCTGCTAGAAAAATGCCAAATGGTACAGTGGATTCACATTTGGCGTTTTGATAACTCAAATTTTCTGAATTCCCCATTTACTTAATATGGAATGAAAAGACACAAAGTTTAAAATCTTTTTCTGAAATGATTTGAAAACGAAACGGAAAGTTATCAATGGTAAAATAATCTCCATTAAATTTGCTATCCTTTCCACCCAAGAAAGTTAGGGGTTATCGCGCAAAATTTTGAAATATGATAAAAAGAACAGAAAATTCTGATATCGCCCATAAGCTTTACATAGCAAAGCATCTAGTGCGATGAGCCGGATGACGTCACAAATAGTGAAAGTTTGGTGGACAACGCATTTAAATGGGGATTGCATGGGGCTGGGAATAAATGAGCAACGCAGAATTAATAACGCCTGCAACGTTGGGGGTTTGTAAAAACTTATAATGACTCACATTGAATGAGAATTCGGATTCCAAGTGGAGTTCCTTCAGCTTCGGCATCCTCAGCAGAGCGCACTTGAAGACAAAGTCAGAAATAGAGGGTTGGAAAGTGATGAAACCGACGTCATAGTAATAGAAGTAACCATAATGGACAATGTCGAACTTTAGTGAAAATTTTTTCAGTTCTGTTACAAAATTAAGATAATTAAACACAAATTAAATAGAAGTAGCCAGGTTTAATTGTTCAGTTAAGCATTCAAAATTATCTCACCTGATAAATTCTTAACGGACGTAATGCTTTCGTCTTCAAAGTCATTCTTCTCCCAAAAGTCCGACTCCACCCTGGACCTCGCGATGACCTCCACCGGGACTCCAGTGAGCAGAGAATCCCAAATGTCAGATGAAATCTTCGGTCGCCAACAGGAATGAGAAGGTGTCCTAAAGTCAATTTGGTAAATACCGGTATATACCGGGAAAAACGGTATTTACCACTACGAGGTTACTGGTAAAAACCACAAATCATAGAGTTTGGGGTAATGTGACTGTACAAAACCGTCGTTTGATATTGTAATGTAGAAGTTCATTGGTCTTACAATAATGTTCACGTGCAATTCATGAGGAATAATGTTTCAAGTCTTCGATTTATTATATGTAAAATTAGCCTTCTTGAATCAATATGTGATAAGCTACGATTAATGTATTGTGACTTATGTATTTAGTATTGACAGCCCAAAATGCTTTACCTTTCTATTCTTAAGTGCTTTGCTCATTTACATAATTGGGCTTTATGATAATCGCTACAGAACATTCTCGATGTTCTTATTACCGGTCAATGCTACGCTAAACTTCACGGTGACTTTCAATGTGAACCTTTACATGAACATTTCTCTGATTGGACATCAGCGTCCTTTCAACTTCAATATTAGTCAGTGTAGCGTTAGACTCGGTGCCCATTCTAAGAGACACGTTTAGCGAGTCAACATCAAGCTAGCGAGTAGAAGCAATTCCGTTTTTTTATACTTACATTTCTTCGCGTCTTAAGTTACCCCTGACATTAAACTCAAGTAATAAGTCAATCTTACTCACTCATTGCCTTGTTTTCTAGCATTGAGCCATTTATTCTACGTTTCCATCAATTCATAATCCAAGCATAATAGAATTCCGGGCCCACATAATTCATGACATATCGAGTCGTAGGCGTTACCTACGTGGTCCTTCTATTTTTCGGGTAACTTACGGCAGCACCTTTCAAATCCTACGACTAAGCTAACGCACATTTTTGATCCTTCGTCAGCCAGATCTTCTGAACAAGGAGAGGATTTGAAACAGTGACCAGTGGATAAACAGTTCCAGTAAAACAGTCAGTGTTTTGTTAGTTTTGTGTTTTGTGATCATTATGGCTGCATTAGCCAAAGCTGAGACTGACCGGAATATGCTTAAGTTTAGCATCTCCCAAGATGAGAGGAAGGTGTCCAGTCATACAACTACAGCTTTAACCATCTCAGCAGTTGACATGCTCCTCAAGAAGTTCGAGAAATATACTCAAGAACTTCTTGAGATCCATTCCAGGATATCAGCGCAAGGCCCAGCAGATATGGGGCCACATGAGAAAGAGTATCAGCTCTTGGACGACAGGATATTTGGAGCTTCAACAAAGCTGATGGACATCAGGAAGACTTTCACCTCAACAGCAGCAACTCCAACAATTACAGCAGCAAATGTGAAGCTACCAGAACTTCAGCTTCCTTCATTCGACGGCAGATACGAGGATTGGCCATCGTTTGAAGACCTGTTCACAGCTACGGTGGACAACAATAAAAGTCTTTCACGAGCCCAAAAGCTACAGTACTTAAAGGCTTGTGTGAAAGGTGAAGCTGCAACTCTAATTAAATCGTTCGTGATCACCGACCAAAACTACACAGAAGCTTGGAATTTGCTTTCTACTCGCTACAACAATAAGGCAGACATAGTTTATGCTCTCGCCAAGAAAATCTACCATCACCCCAGTTTAAAGACTGAATCAGTCAGTGGCCTTCAAGGGCTTTTAAATTCTGTGACCGAGTGTGTGCGTTCCCTGAGGGTTTTGGGCCAACCCACAGATAAATGGGATACATTACTTGTCGTCATAATGATCGAGAAGCTCGATCCAGAAACCAAGTCGGAATGGGCAATGTCCAGAAAATCCACAACACCAGCAACCTTTCAAGAGGTGACAGACTTTTTAGAAGTCTATGTTAGAGGACTCATCGCCAAAGGAGCAGTATCCTCTAAACCCCAGAGCAGTTCCAAGGGTAACTCATCAGCGAGCCACCAGGGCTTCAACAATGCTAGGACATTCCATGTTTCAGCAGCGCCTTCCACATGCATCATGTGCAAAGGCTCTCATCCCATAATCCAGTGTGGCAAGTTCCTGCGTCTTGACGCAGCAGATAGGATGTCAGCAGCAAAGCAAATGCTGGCATGCCTCAATTGTCTTCGGAAGGGACACCGGACCCGGGATTGCTACCAAAATAGTAACTGCAAGAAGTGTGCGGGTTGGCATCACACACTTCTTCACACTGACCATCACAAATTAAGTTTCAACAGTGAAACAGCAGGTGCTCAAGGCACATCAAGTTCAGAGGCTCCAAAGGGATCCAAAGAGGTGGTAAGGACCCACTTTAGCTCAGCTCCAGAAGAATCCACGCAACGGATGTTCAAGACAGCAGTGGTGGATATAGAGGACTCATCAGGAGTTCGTCGCCCGTGCAGGGTATTATTTGATGACTGCAGTGAAGCGGAGTACATCACAGAGAGATGTGCCAGCGCACTGGGCTTATCTAGAGCCAAAGCGGATATCATCGTGGAAGGTGTTGCTGGTGTGACAGCAGCACACTGCAAATCGAAGGTTTCAGCCAGACTTTCTTCTCGCGTCACTAGTGAAAGTGTTTGTGTTGAGAGTCTGTTCGTGATCCCACGCATTACGGGATACGTACCCAGATTCTCATGTGATTCCAAACAGTGGAATCATCTCAGTGGTCTGCAGCTGGCAGATCCAACCTTCGACAAGCCAGGAGAAATCGATATTCTCATCGGCACTGGAGTGGTGTCCTACATCATGAAGGATGGCATGAAGAAAGGCAAGGAAAACCAACCAGTCGCCTACAACAGTATCTTTGGATGGGTGCTCTCCGGAGTGATGAAAGCATCACGAATTGTTCGCACACATCATGCAACATGCAAGTTAGAAGGCTTGGTGCAGCGGTTTTGGGAGATTGAAGAAGTCCCGGGCCAAAAGGTTTTAACTCCATTTGAAGCAAAGGCAGAGGAGCACTTCGTCAACACTCACAGTAGAAAGGCTAATGGACGATATGTTGTCAGATTACCTTTCAATGAGAAATTGGATTCAATTGGGGAATCAAGAGAATTGGCACTTCAACGACTTTTTCAACTGGAAAGAAGATTTAGGAAGAATCCTACCTATCAACAGCAATACATCGAGTTTATGAAAGAATATTTGGATTTGGGTCACATGGAACCTGTGATTGATACAACAACAAGGAAGTACTTCATCCCTCATCACTTCGTTCGGAAAGAAGACAGCAGCACTACCAAACTACGTGTGGTTTTCGACGCATCAATGAAAAGTTCCAGTGGTGTTTCATTGAATGATGCACTGTTGGTTGGACCTACCATTCAGGATGAGCTCTTCGTTCAACTCATTCGCTTTAGATCGCATCGTGTTGCTTTGAAAGCGGATATCGCAAAGATGTATAGGCAGTTTGAAGTTCATGAAATGGATCGCGACTTCCAGACAATATTGTGGAGGGAAAATAGTGATCAGCCTGTCAAGGAGTATCGTCTGAAAACCGTCACCTACGGCACATCATGTGCTCCATTTCTGGCCACAAGATGTCTGCAGCAACTAGCTATAGATGAGCAACACAACTTTCCCAACGCATCCCGGGTCATGCAGAAAATGATGTATGTTGATGATTTTTTAGGAGGACAAGAAAGTGTGAGTGAAAGCATGGACTTGTTCAATGAAATGAATAAACTATGTGCTGCTGGACAGCTGGAGATAAGAAAGTGGTGCAGCAGTGAAAGTGAAGTGCTACGCAGTATCCCAAGAGACATGCAAGAGAAGGAAATGAGTCACGATTTCGCTGATGATAGTACGGTCAAGGCGTTAGGGATACGTTGGAATCCAAGTGAAGACAGCTTCTTCTTCCACGTTGAGAAGAAGGAGCCCAAGCAGAGAGTCACGAAACGAGAGGTCTTATCAGAGATCGCGAAGACGTTTGATCCAATTGGATGGATCACTCCTACAACAGTAATTGCAAAGATGCTCTTCCAGGATCTTTGGAAGGAGACTCAAGATTGGGATCAGCAAGTTAGTGAAGAAATCAGAGACAGATGGAATACATATTGCAGTCAGTTAGTTGAAATCAAGAAGATTAGGATTCCAAGGTGCCTAATCCCGGGCCCATCAATAAATTATCAACTACATTGCTATAGTGATTCGAGTGAAAAGGCAATGGCTTGTTGCCTGTATCTACGTTGTGTCAGTGAATCTGGAGAAATTACCAGCAATCTCATCACATCAAAATCCAAGATTGCCCCAATCAAGCAGATCTCCATTCCCAGACTTGAACTGAATGCAGCAGTTCTCTTGGCAGAAACAGTTGAGGCAGTGGTGAAGTGTTTCAACTTTCAATTTACAATTTACGCATGGACTGACTCTATGATCAGTTTGTGTTGGATAACTTCCACTTCCCGACGATGGAAAAGTTATGTGGCTACAAGAGTGGCTTCAATCACCGAAATAATCCCTGCTCGATGTTGGCATCACGTACGAAGTGCAGATAATCCAGCAGATCTTCCGTCCCGTGGCATCTTACCTGCAGATCTTCGCGACAACAGTTTATGGTGGAACGGGCCAAGCTGGCTCTCAACAAACGAGTTTCCAGTTGAACCCGGGACTCACGCCGATGAAGATGAAGTTACCAAAGAAGAGCGAAATAACGTTGCAACGATGCTGATTGCAGTACAGCCCGACCCTGTGGATGCAATTTTCAAGCATTCATCATTACCGTCTGTAGTGTCAACAATTGGTTGGCTTATGAGATTTTTCGAGTTCAACAAGAACAAACGGACATGCATCCAGGGTCCACTCACTCCAGCAGAGAGAAGAAACTCACTTTCACTCATCATAAAATACGTTCAACGGATGAAATTTAAAGACGAATTCAGACAGCTTAGTCGCCAGGAGGCACTGGGCTCCAACAGCAAACTTCAAAAATTCAACGTTTTCTTGGACGGTGAAAAAATCATTCGCGTTGGAGGTCGCATTCAGAACGCAGAGTTAAGCTTCAACAGCAAGCATCCTATTGTTCTTCCACATGATCATCATTTGACAACTTTGGTCATACGACAACAGCATGCAGATACACTACACGGTGGATTCACGCTTACCTTATCAATGCTGCGGAGGAGTTATTGCATCATACGTGGAAGAGATGCTGTTAGGCATGAGTTAAGGAGATGTGTCACATGTAGAAGAGTGAAAGCAACAACTGCACAGCAAATGATGGGAGTTCTTCCGTCAGCACGAGTTTCAGCACATCGTCCATTTCTACACTGCGGTGTTGACTTTGCTGGCAGTTTCCAAGTGAAAATGAGAAAAGGTAGGGGAAGTGCGTTGGACAAGTGCTACATGGCAGTGTTTGTGTGTTTCAGCACCAAGGCGGTGCATTTGGAGGTGGTTACGAGTCTGTCAACGCCAGACTTTTTAGCAGCATTTAGGAGGTTCTCTGCACGGCGGGGAATGCCCAGTCACATGTATAGTGACTGCGGCACCAATTTCATTGGAGCGGACAAGGAGCTCAAGAAGATGTTCCAGGCCAGCGCTCCAGAAATTCAACAGCAGTTGTCAAGCCAAGGCATTACGTGGAACTTTAATCCACCAGCAGCACCACATCAAGGTGGCTTATGGGAAGCAGCAGTAAAGTCTGCAAAATACCACATGAAGCGGATCATCGGAACCCAAGTTCTGAGTCTCGAGCAGTTCCAGACATTGCTGTGCAATGTGGAGGCATGTCTTAACAGCCGTCCACTCTGTGCTCTCTCTGCAGACCCTATGGACATCGACGCTCTCACTCCGGGTCATTTTCTGGTAGGCCAGCCACTACTAGCAGTTCCAGAAGGTGATCTCACTTCTATTCCAGAGAATCGGCTTGACCACTGGCAGAGAGTTCAGCAGATGACTCAGCATTTCTGGCGGCGATGGAGAGAGGAGTACCTGGTTACTTTGCAGCAGAGGCAGAAGTGGAACGCAAAGCAGCGGAATGTGGAGGTTGGTGACCTGGTCATTGTACGAGAGGACAACTTACCCCCAGCCAAGTGGAAATTAGGTCGAATAATAGCAACACATCCCGGGTCCGACAAATTAGTGAGGAAGGCTACAGTAAAGACAACAAGTGGAGAGTTTACTAGACCAATCATTAAATTAGCAGTTCTTTTATCAAACAATGAATGTTGATGGAATGAATTACTTATTTACTTATTTTTGAATTCATGATATTTTTTCTCTTTTTAACAGCTTCAACACACTGAGAGACTTCAAGTTCCTGGTCAACTTGCACCTCGCTTATGCGTCCCAACTCCCTTGATAAATGCCCACGCAAGGACCGCATCAGGACTTGAGGAAACTCAGTGATTTGGAGCGTATTAAGATACTTTAGTATTTCATTTTTATTCTTTGACAATATTCCATCAATTGAAATTGTTCTTCTCATTTTATTTTTGTATGGTCATACAAAGGCGGGGAATGTACAAAACCGTCGTTTGATATTGTAATGTAGAAGTTCATTGGTCTTACAATAATGTTCACGTGCAATTCATGAGGAATAATGTTTCAAGTCTTCGATTTATTATATGTAAAATTAGCCTTCTTGAATCAATATGTGATAAGCTACGATTAATGTATTGTGACTTATGTATTTAGTATTGACAGCCCAAAATGCTTTACCTTTCTATTCTTAAGTGCTTTGCTCATTTACATAATTGGGCTTTATGATAATCGCTACAGAACATTCTCGATGTTCTTATTACCGGTCAATGCTACGCTAAACTTCACGGTGACTTTCAATGTGAACCTTTACATGAACATTTCTCTGATTGGACATCAGCGTCCTTTCAACTTCAATATTAGTCAGTGTAGCGTTAGACTCGGTGCCCATTCTAAGAGACACGTTTAGCGAGTCAACATCAAGCTAGCGAGTAGAAGCAATTCCGTTTTTTTATACTTACATTTCTTCGCGTCTTAAGTTACCCCTGACATTAAACTCAAGTAATAAGTCAATCTTACTCACTCATTGCCTTGTTTTCTAGCATTGAGCCATTTATTCTACGTTTCCATCAATTCATAATCCAAGCATAATAGAATTCCGGGCCCACATAATTCATGACATATCGAGTCGTAGGCGTTACCTACGTGGTCCTTCTATTTTTCGGGTAACTTACGGCAGCACCTTTCAAATCCTACGACTAAGCTAACGCACAGTGACTCAAATATACCCCATGTTAATTAATATTTCCCATTTTGGACATTTTCCCACTAGCCGGTATTTACCACTACAAAATAATAAATCCCGGGATTTTCTCATTCCTGGTCGCCAATAGCACTCCATATTGATTTCCAAATCAGTCAACAGCCGCAGTTCCCTGAAAATGTACTCGAGTCCACTCGAGTCCTCATTGGACATGGTCACTTCCAACTTGCGCAAGTTTGGAAAGACAAAGTTAACGCGCTGCATGGTTGCCATACTCAAACTAGCTTTCGAATTTTGGTAAAGAGACAACCTCAGACTGGTGACGCCAGGAATTGGAGAAGAACCCACCCACTTTTGAAAATTTTCAATAGTTTGGTTGGGCAGATGCAAAGTGGCGAGCTTTGGAAAGTACTTCTCCAGATAATCACGTCCGAGCTCGGACTCGGCATTTACTCCATCCATGGAAAGCTCCACTAGTTGCTCCATCACCGGAAAGCGGGTAACGCCATGGGCTTCCGCTTGGCCAATATGATCACTTCCGCAAAGTATAAAAGTTTTCAGAGACTTTCGACAGTTCTCCAAAATCCAAAAGATTAGTCCATCCGAAAATGGTCTACTGGCACCTTGTCCATCAGACCGAGACGCTCTGCCACTATAATCCTGCATAAGCACGATGTCCAGCTTGTGGAGGAATGGGAGCGACAAGTTTCGGAGTCCAGATTTAAAAGGGCGTCCATTCTCAGTTGGCTGGAGTCGTAGCTGGATCAACCCATTTCCACAGCGAGTCAAACAGTCCAAAAAGCTTTCCAGATTTTCTGGGCGGCAGAGGCCACCACCGTCGCGAATAGCCAGTGGTGGCACACAACCCATGACCTCAGCCGAAGCAGCAAATGTTGAAACAAAGCGTTCCACCTCGTCTCGGTTGGCATCATGAAGTTGAAAGAGAGGCTCATGGGCCTGGCACAGGATCCTGAGGACGCTCTCGTTCCAGCTTTTGTCGACCAGGCGGACAGTGCACGCGGCTTCCCGGTTCACGCTGCCTTCTCCAAAGATGACGCGCTTAAGAATCTCCTCCCGCAACTGCAACGATCATGAACATATAATACCATTCATTATTTAAACATGATATACATATTTGCACAATTAAATTGAAAAGATGTGCTAAAAAATGCTTCAGCTTACGGAAGGATTGTCTAAGACTTGGAACGTGACAGCATTCATCTCCTGTTCCCCCTGCCTCAACGCCTCCAGGACACTTGACCACACCTCCATCTTTATTAACGATAGTTGTCAGTTGTTGATATTTTATGAGACACTGAAATTAAAACGATGATAATGATGATAATGATAATTAGGTGGCCGTTTACATTCACCAATGAGCCTTTAAAAATTGACTTTGAATCACATTTTATGTCTTAATGAACAAACCAAAATCCGCAAATGATGGATGGCTAATGACTTATTAAATACTCCACATATTGAATACTTATTAAATCCTTATATTAAATACTCCACAGTGGAGTCTCCACTACAACTCACCTTTTAATTAGCAATTTACGCTTCTCTCAATCCCAGTCGAAAGCAGAGATAACCTCAGATAGAGTTATGACTTGTAAGGACACAGACGCAAAGTAAACCAGACAATGGCTAGTTTAACAATTTAATTAGCTTGACGAAATAATCAACGCACCGAAAATTGTGAGCTGCGAAATTCGTTGGACTGAGTGCACTGGAATGGAATGGAAGCAGGAAGTGGAGAACAAAAAGTTTTTGCAACTCTTTGCCAAAAGCAAAAACGCCAAGATTCTCAATGCGACGTCAAACTATTCAACAAAATTAAATCATTCTAATCATACGTTTGACCAGTACTGATTGATTGACTGACATGTCAAGTAACTCATTGTAAACTCGATTGTGATATGATGTTAAAATGGGATTGCGCTTTAAAATATGAAATCGTGTAGCGCTTTTGGAATGCTGCTTGATTAGCAAAAAATATTTTGGAGTGCATTTTGAAACGCGATAATGTGCAGCTTTTATATAAATAGGTTAGTTGGTACAGTTTGGAAATTGTTTTAATGACATTTAAAATTTACTTTAATATTTAATTAATTAAAAATTAAAAGTTACATTCCTATTTAAAAATATAGACGGCGACACTGACGATGAAGTGTGAAGTAGAGAGGAAGCTGATGCGGTTGAGAACGATCAGGAAAAATAAGAGCGTCGGGAGCATCAGCATTTACGCCTGCGGAAGTCAGGCCGGGGCTAACTGAGATATTTCTTGAAAAATCATTGTTTTTTGCTATTTTAAAGAATAGGATTACCAATAATTAACCAAAATGGGATTTATATTGTAGCCTGTATCGTAAGTGAATACTAAAGGATACGCATATTTTAAGAAACTAGTAAAAAAAGATGTAGGTATAGCATTCGTTTTCTTCAATTATTGCATTTTTCTCTGACTACATCCTTTTACGTCCAGTTACCCCAAACAAAAGTCAACCATGCTGATCACAATCACAACAAAGTTGAAAATGACTATCTAATTAAATGAGTGATTTTAATTAAATAATGCTGATTAGTTGTGTCGAGTCACGATGTGTATTTCTGTGCAAGAAAAAAAAACAATTAATTGCAAATTAAAGCAAACCGAAGCGAGAAACGCGTGTTCATAATATTATGATAACGATAAAAGCTTATCTTGTAAACATTCTGGTAAAACTAACACATAAACCATCAGCCTGTTAAATATTACAGATAACAGCCAAGTTTATTTTCATAAAGTAAACTTTTTTTGGAAAGAAATCGAAAATACTAATTATTGTTATGTAGTAGTGGCGCTGAGAAGAATGAGCTTAGCAGATAGTTAAAATATACAAATTTTTCAAGAATTCAATCCAGAAGATCGGTAAATTAAAATGCTGCAAGAAGCTTGAGTTTGGTTATCTTGTTGTAATTGGTGGGGAAAGATGAGACAGGTAAGAGCTGACATTCGTTTGCTGAAACATCATTTTATTTGTACAAAGTAAACATTTTTAGACACAATGAATCATTACACAGAAATCGTTTGTGAAATGGGAACAAAACGTTGAATCATTTAATTAGAAGTAATTAAATATTAATGATCAAAGTGCTTATCTTGAAAAAAATGTTGGTAAAATTAACACATAAACCATCAGCCTGTTAAATATTAGAGATAACAACAAAATTTATTTTCAGAAAGTAAACATTTTTAGAAGCAAAACGAAACCCGTTAAAAATATTAGCAGATTTTCACAACGTTCTTCAAGTCTTCCCACCAACCTGCATGTGATGTGAGTAGTTAGGAGTTAACAATTAATAACTAATGTGCGGCCGTCATTTCTCCACTTTGCAATCGTTTCCTGAGACACCTGCAGAAATAATAAATACATATACGAATATCAATCAAATCTAAATAATTACTCAAAAAAATGAACGACAACGTTGGGCGTTTAAAAATGTTTTAATGACTCACATTGTATGAGGATTTGCGTCGCAAGTAGAGTTCCATCAGCTTCGGCATCCTCAACAGAGCGAAAATGAAAACAAAATCAGAAATGGAAGGATGAGGAATGGGACGAAGAACTCCACCGAGACCGACGCCTCCGTAAAAGCGACCATCATGGACACGGTCCAACTTCAATGAACACTTCTTCAGTTCTGGCAAAACCACATAGTTAAAAAAATAATCATAATTAAAAAAATCATTGATCACAATTCAAAAGTGCTCAATTGTCTTACCTGACAGATGCCTAATTGACGCAACATGTTCTCCTTCCAGATCGTTATCTTGCCAAAAGTTCGGGTCCACCCTGGATCTAGCGATGACCTCCACTGGAACACCAGTGAGGAGGGAATCCCAAATGTCAGAGGAAGTACTCCGTTCCATGTAGCACTCCACATTGATTTCCAAATCAGTCAACTGCCTCAGTTCCCTGAAAATGTATTGAAGTCCACTCAAGTCCTCATTGGACATGGTCATTTCCAACTTGCGCAAGTTTGGAAAGATAAAGTTGGCGTGCTGCATGGTTGCCATACTCAAACAAGCTTTGGAATTTTGTTCCAGAAGCAGCCTCAGTCTGGTCACTCTAGGAAGTTGGCAAGATCCCGCCCACCTCTGAAACATGTCAGTAGTTTGTGTGGGCAGATGCAGTGTGGTTAGCTTTGGAAAGTACGTTTCCAGATATTCGCATCGTCCCAGCTCGGGCTCGACATTTACTCCATCCATTGACAGCTCCACTAATTGCTCCATCACCGGAAAGCGGGCAACGTGATGGGTTCCCGGTTGTCCACGAGATGCAATTTCACGGAGCTTAAAAGTTTTCAGCGACTTTCGGCAGTTGTCCAAAATCCGAATTATTAGCCCATCCGAAATAAATAATCCACTGCCCACACACATGGTTAAGGATTCCAAATTGGGAAGTGGACTCCTTGCCAGCATTTCCAGGTGTTGGGTATCTCCCATGATGCATGTAGTTATTTTACCGATGCTGGGGGGAAGGATGAGCGAGTCAAAAAGAGTAAAATGGGATCCTTCCGGAGGAACTGGATAAGGACCGCTTATTTTCAAACTTAGTTCATACAAAGATGGGACGGCCCGCAACAGAGACTTGATCAGGAATGTAGACAAGCGGTCTTCATCCCCAACTGCCACTTCCTCTTGTCCATCATGAGACCGAGACGGATTGTCACGGAAAATGAAATCCAGGAAGAGGAACATGTCCAGTCGGTGGAGACGTGGCAGCGTCCACTTTCCGAGTCCAGTTTTGAATGGACGCCCGTTTTCAGTTACCTTGAATCCGAGTCGGGTCAACCCATCTCCACAGCGAGTCAAGCAGTTGGAGAAGATTTCCAGGTTCTCTGGGTGGCACAGGCCCCCGAAATCCCGAATAGCCAATGGAGGCAAAGAACCCATTACCTCAACCGAATGAGCAAACGTGGCAACAAACGGATCCACCGCTTCCAAGGGATCGCTACGCACTTGAAAGAGATGCTCATGGGCCTGGCACAGGATCCTGAGGACGCTCTCGTTCCAGCTTTTAGCGACAAGGCGGAGAGTGCAGCCGGCTTTCCGGTACACGCTGTCCTTTCCAAAGATGACGTGACTTAGAATCTCCTCTGAAACGCTAATAATGTTGTTTTAACGTAAAAGGATGATGATGGTAGAAAACTGATGATGAATTATGATGGTGGTGTGGGTGGCTAGCTCAGGTAACTTTTGCTGTTGTTTCTTTATGGAGGTGGATGCGTTTCTTCACACGGGTGATGATGATAACTATGAGTGGGTGGTTGTCTCCTCACAAAAATTAAAAGATAAAACCAATTAAATAAATTAATGCTCGGGGTCGGTTCGCTTACTCTTCTACCAAATCAATTCACACACAGTTCCGGATAATTACAAAGTCAACGTAGTTTAATTTAATTTTTAAATGACTTGTTTCTTTTATGTTCACAGCGAAAGGAAAATAATATATAGGTATTCTCTCAAATATGAAAAGTGTAACTCTACAGACTTGAGTTGGCTTAAATTTAATTGCGATGTTTCTCTGGTGGTCTCTCAAGCCGAACTGTTGGTCGCTCGTCCTTCTTTCTCTGTTGTTGGATTGATGAGCAGGCGGTTTGGCAGGAACGAGAAGAGCGTTTAAAAGTTGGTAGCAACTCCCAGACATCCACATCATGGTGCTGGGGCCGTGATGCAGATGTCATGGCCAACATAACGGTGTTGGTGGTGGCTTGCACGCCACATACTCCTCCCTCGAAAGGTCCCCTCGGGGGAAGTCTCCTCCAATCGAAAAAATCTGTTTGTCCGTCTGCCTTCTCATGCGACTTTGGTCATCCTTCTCGACTGGATGTCTTGTTTTCTGCGGTCCACTGCTGCAGTGTTTGGAGTGGCCGGATTGCTTGGTGGAGTTCTCGAGCTGGTTTTCTGTGCTCTGTCGATTTGTTGTTGTCCCAGGAGCAGGAAGCTCATTCGGAACACACCATTTCCACGAAAACGCAGATTTGGTAGTCCAAACGGTTCTCGTCTCCGCCTCGTTTGATAGGCTTTCTCCCCTTTCTCTTCAGCTCCTTGTAGCACCACTAACTCCACTTTTTTAATGTTGTTGGGATGCAGGAAACAGGAAACGCTGCTCCCCACATACTTTTAACACGACAATTCGACAGACGGTCATTTTGATCGTCGTCTGCCAGTCTGAAACTAATAATAAAACACATTAAATAGCACTTTTCAACCTTTTAGCATATTTTTATATTTTCCTGGAGTGTACTTTGTTCTGCTGGATCGTCGTAATAGTGGCACACTTGTGTCACTGTCATTATTATTGCTAACGCGAGAATTTACTTGAACATTTTGCCTTTCTACGTACGGTCGAATGTCCTCAACATGCTTTTTCCCAAGTATTTTACCTTGCTCGTCCTCAATTAAGTATATTACCTCATTTATACTTTTACTAATTACAAATGGTCCTACATAATTTTTGCACAATTTTTTATTGATACCCTTGTCCTTATTGGACAAAATATGAGATTTCACCAAGACTTTCTGTCCTACAAAATATTTTACATCTCTGTGCTTCTGATCATACAAATTCTTATTCTTTTCACGTGCAATTTTCATGTTTTCTCTCACAATTTTTACAATTTCTTTTAACTTTTCAGACACACCATTAAAATCGTTTATATCACAATCATTACTTTGCTGAATACTACGATCAATGGGAAGCATTAAATCTCTCCCTAAATTTAAAATTGCAGGTGTGACGCCCGTCACATCATGCACTGCGGTTCTGAGCGCAAAAGCAAACTCTTGAATGTACAAATCCCATTCATTCTGACTATTTTCAATAAAAGAATTAATCATTGGAACTAAATTACGGTTAACACGTTCTGATTGATTTTGTTGTGGATGATACGGACTAATGAACCTATGATCAATATTATACTCTTTACAAAACTGCTTCATAATTTTTGACGTAAATTGACTACCATTGTCACTAATAATATATTTTGGAAAGCCAAATCTTAAAAATACTTCATCCTTTAACACTTTTACAACCTTTGGTGCAGTAGCTTGTCTCATCGCAAATAACTCAACCCACTTACTCAACTCATCCTGAACCACTAACAAATACTGATTACGCCTATTTCCACCACTGGGCGGAAATGGTCCCAAAAAATCAATGTAAACTTTTTCAAAAACTTTCTGAGCAATAGATGCATTACCTAACAATCCTGCGGGCTTTTTATTATCGTATTTTACTCTCTGACACACATCACATGAACGAATATAATTTTTTACATCACTAGACATGCCATTCCAAAACATTCTAGTGGTAAGACGCAGGCGAGTCTTTTTCACCCCTAAATGACCTGCTTCTGGGCTATCATGAAATAACTTTAACATTTTATCCCTCATACTATTGGGAATTACTGGTACTTCTACCATTTCAAAATCTCGAGTTACCCCATCCTGTCCAGTGTTGCCGATTGTAGTTCCATTGCTACCGTCAACATGCTGGGGAGTTCCGGGTTCAGGAGTGATCAATTCCGTACCGTTGCTCTCCGTTCGTCTGGACCTGGGTTTTCTCTTTCTAATACACAAAGATTTCTTTACTTTTTTATAAACAATATCTTTTACCACACAGAATCCGCTGTCTGACGGTGCACTCGTCTGACAAGCGAGTTGACGGCGAATCTCTTTCACTTCGTCGTCGTTACGTTGCTCCTCCTTAATCTCCTGGAGAAATGGGCTGCTCTCGAACACTGCGAATGCCGGCGCGAACATGATTTCCGGATCGTCACCCAAATAATCAGGTTCACTGGCCTCTGGAGGGATGGAATTCCGCGACAACGCGTCCGCCACACGGTTTTCAATCCCTTTCACGTGCTTGATCTTGTCCACATACGGTGCTAACCTCATCGCCCATCTTCCCAACTTGGTGTTTTCATCCTTAAAACGCTCCAAGTACCGCAACGCCTTATTGTCCGTGACAATATAAAAATCTTCCCCATAAATATACTCTTTAAACTTATTTGTTGCCCATAAAATACCTAATAACTCTTTCTCACACGCGTGTAATAATCGTTCAGATTTGTTCAGAAGTTTACTAGCATAATGAATTACTTTTTCTTGCCCATTTATATGTTGAACTAAAATTGCTCCGAGCCCTACATTGGAAGCATCTGTCTTTATAATCAAAGGACAATTATAATCAATTGAAGTTATAATTCTATCACCACACAGCTCCTCTTTTAATCTCTCAAATGCCTTTTGTTGCACATCGCCCCATAGCCACGTCATCCGTTTACTCAACAGCCTGTACAGTGGCTCTGCAATCGTTGAAAAATTCGGAATAAAATTCTGATACCAGGCACACATGCCTAAAAATGTATGAAGTTCATCTTTTTTACTTGGAACTGGTAAATCAACAATTGCTTTTACCTTGTTCGATTGCATTTTTATTCCTTCTTGAGTAACTAAATGTCCCAAAAATTCTACTTCTCTCAAACAAAATTGACTTTTTTCCAAACTAATTGTTAAACCTGCCGCTTCGAAACGTTTAAAAATTGAATTTAAGTGCTCAAAATGTTCTTCTAAAGTTTTTGAAAACACGATTACGTCATCGACATACACATAACAAAACTTTCCAATAATTCCATTCAAGACTTCATTCATAAGTGCAACAAATGTCGCTGGACTATTTTTTAAACCAAAAGGCATTACTAAAAATTGAAACAATCTGCCTTCAAAATTAAAAGTGGTGTACTCTACACTGCCTTCATCCATGGCAATTTGCCAAAAACCCGAATTACAATCTATTTTTGAATAGTAACCTCCCGTAGGTAACCTTTTTAAAATATAAGACGCTTTGTGCATTGGATAAAAATTGTCCTTTGTGATTGCATTTAACCTTTTATAACCGATAGCCATACGGATCTTGTCATTTGGTTTGGGTGCTAAAACAATATTGGCATTATATTTCGAATTAAAAACTTCTTTTATCAAACCTTTACTCAACATGCTTTCTATTTGCTCTGATATTTGACTGGAATATTTGGGCGGATAAAAAATTGGAGCAACATTGATTGTTTTTTCGCTTGTTAATTCTATTTTGTGTTTGACAAGGTTTGTTCTACCGATCGCCCCATCGGTTCTAGCAACTTTTGGAAAATTTTCAAGAAGTGATTGAACTCTATTGTAAACTGATTCCTCTAAATTATGAATTTTGGAAGGTTCTAGCATATAACAAGATTTACCCTTAACGTTTCTCAATTTATACTTCACGTCTGGCATATCAGCAAACCAAAAATCATTAGCATTTTCATGAATTACCATATCAGATTTTCTTATAAGGTCCCTACCAACAAACAAAGGGAAAGGCAACTTTTCAAAAACATAAAAATCATGATTAAGCTTCTTATGTCCTAATTGAATATTCAAGTTTAACAATCCTATAGGTTCTATCATTTGACCATTCATGCATACCATTTTTATCTTTTTTACAGGCTTAAATATTTTACTTAACTTTTGAGCGAGTGACTTACGAATGAGACAGCTTTCTGTACCGTTATCAATATACGCAGGAATAGTAGACCCTTCAGTAAATAATGACATGTGAAGAACCTGATCAGTCTGATTGTGGAGAGCACCAGCCGGTTCCGCAGCTAATGATCCCCTTCCGAGTTTAAAGAATCTTGAACTTTCTTTGGGTGGTCGTCTTCTTTGTCTTCATCGTTGAAAAAGAAGGCGGTGGCAGGACAATTGGATGCAATATGTCCCACTTTCTTACACTGGTAGCACGTCCTATCTGCATAATTGCTGTCGTCTTGTCTTGTGTTGTATGGTCTTCCGTAAGTACCTCTTGTCCTCTGATGAAATTGTTGTCGATTAGCATATCCATTGTTACTATTGTTTGGGCCAGGTTGCTGCTGTCTATTCTGATGAGAGCTTGAACTCTGTTGCTGGGGACGGTTAGATGGATTATTTCTCTGTTGCTGCTGTTGTCCATTATGATAATTATTTGGTGGCTTGCCTCCGAATCGTGGCCTACTTGATGCTGATTGGCTCCCTTGACTAGCGTCGCTTGGGTATGGCTGTAGAGGTGGAAGCCTGGAACGACGTCCTTCTTCACGGTCAACGCACCTCAAGTCACTCAACACCACTGCGCATCTGTCGATCAATGCTTCAGGGGTGGAGGTGGCATCTCCTACTGCAAGCTTCAGCCTTGGCACAAGTCCTTTTCTCGCACGGTTGACTGATGCTGCTGTTGATTCTGCGGGGTAAACCTGTTTGGCGAGATCCATCATTTCCCAAACGTAGGTTTCCACCGGTTCCGTTTCCTGTTGTCTTCTTGTTGCTAGGAAATGTTCTCTTGTCTGCTGTTGATTGACGCTGTCGAATCTTGCTTGGAAATCTGTCTTGAAGTTGAGCCAGGTATAACCCGTTGTCTTCTTGTTGCGTAGCCAGGAGTTCATATGATGGGGGAGGGCGGTGGGTAAAATCTCCAAAAAATCCTTTTCTTCAAATCCTTGGCTCCTTAAATAAGCCTCAAGCTCACCGAGATACGTTATAGCTGTTTTCTTTTTTACATCATAATGTGGGGGTTTGATATTTGAATTAATGTGGTTTACCTTCACTGGTATTGTAGGTAAAGTTATGACCGGTCCCGTATTCTTTGTGACCCATGACTGGAGTGCTGCTTTCTTGGTGGGGGACAACGCCGCTAACACATCTGCCGGAATCGTTGCCATTGTGGGTGGGTGGGGTGGCTGGGATGTAGCCTTGCTTTTACTTGCTGCTGATGAGCTCGCTTGCTGCTTTTCTTGCGACGGTGGTGGTGGGAGTGGTGGGGAAGGAGTTGTTGCACTATCCTCCCTCCTCACTGGAATTTGCACTGTTGAAGACGCCACAGATTCCTCTTCACTTGTGGTGTCCTCCACTGGTACCACCGCTATTTGATTTCTTGGTTGTCGCTTTCCTCGTACTCGCCTTGGAGGTGGGTGTCCAAGCGGTTTTCTTTGGTCGAGGGTGGAACTTCTAACGCTTCTGGAATCTCTACTTGACTCACTGTGGTCAGACATCCGTACATGTCTGACACATTGTCACTAATTAAAACTCAATAAAAAGTCACAATTTAAAATTAACTTGAGACCTGACGGTTCACACAGAAGCTCGTCTGGTACTCATACATACATAACATAAAATGTTCCACCTCAAATTAAAATTATTTCCCTCAAAAATTATAATTAAACATTTATACCACACTTTACTTAACCATTAAAATGATAATAATTACCCCTCACTGGCTGGTGAATCCCCACGGTCAGACACACAATGTCCAACACAATCACCAACAAACCGAAAAAGTACTATTATCCATTGATTCTGGTAGAGAGCTGGTTGGGCGCCAGTGAAACGCTAATAATGTTGTTTTAACGTAAAAGGATGATGATGGTAGAAAACTGATGATGAATTATGATGGTGGTGTGGGTGGCTAGCTCAGGTAACTTTTGCTGTTGTTTCTTTATGGAGGTGGATGCGTTTCTTCACACGGGTGATGATGATAACTATGAGTGGGTGGTTGTCTCCTCACAAAAATTAAAAGATAAAACCAATTAAATAAATTAATGCTCGGGGTCGGTTCGCTTACTCTTCTACCAAATCAATTCACACACAGTTCCGGATAATTACAAAGTCAACGTAGTTTAATTTAATTTTTAAATGACTTGTTTCTTTTATGTTCACAGCGAAAGGAAAATAATATATAGGTATTCTCTCAAATATGAAAAGTGTAACTCTACAGACTTGAGTTGGCTTAAATTTAATTGCGATGTTTCTCTGGTGGTCTCTCAAGCCGAACTGTTGGTCGCTCGTCCTTCTTTCTCTGTTGTTGGATTGATGAGCAGGCGGTTTGGCAGGAACGAGAAGAGCGTTTAAAAGTTGGTAGCAACTCCCAGACATCCACATCATGGTGCTGGGGCCGTGATGCAGATGTCATGGCCAACATAACGGTGTTGGTGGTGGCTTGCACGCCACACCTCCCGCAGCTGAAACAATCCAAACGCCAATACAATATAAACTATGCCAATTAATTAAATGTGCCAAAATATGTGACCTAATACCGAAGGATTATCCAGGACTTGGAACAGGACAGCGTTCATGGCCCGCTTCCGCTGCTGCTGCGTCAACGCCTCCGATGACGACGCCTCCACGACATTTGATATACCGTTCATTCTTAACTTAATTGATTTTACCAATTTTATCAAGCAAAACACAAATTCGGAATTGTACAGCTTTCTACAAGAATTTTCAAGAGCAGGAAAATGATAATACATATTTCCCTTATATATAGCACAGACTTAATCTCTTTGAGTAAACAGTCTGAGAGCAAAAAGGAGATAGTGACTGGATCTCCAGAGTCTGGAGTCCAGACACACTCGGACCGAGTGACTCGGTCACAAGGACAGAAAAAAAGCAAATTATGTAAATGAATTAGGTAAATAAACTAGGTAAATATCCCTTTTAGAGTTATGAATATGAACCTGGCGTGAATCCAACAATATTCGATGTACTCAATAACCCCCAAGTGGAAGGCAGAGATAACCACAGTTATGACAACTGACCTGACACACAAGTTGTATGACACAACAAACTAGGAAATATAGCTAAGTACATATTTTATAATGAGCGAGCAAATTTAATTAAAATAATTGTTGACGTGATTAATTGTGAGCAGAAGAGTTCATCGAGTCCAGTGCAACTTGAACTTGAACGCAAGTATGTACAAAGGGGAAACAGACAAACAAATTGCGTCAGTCTATGCAGACGCAGAGCAGCCATGTCGAGGCGACGCTACAAAATTGGAACAAATTTAATATGGATAATTTTTAATTTTCAGATTACATAACCGGTCACAAAGCTGATTACGATTAAATCACGATATACGAGTAAATAGAGTTTGAAATCAGAATTAATATCTCTATTCAATTCTTGCACAACAGAGTCACATGGATAAAACTGGAAATATCGGGGCACCTTGAGACAGGAGAGTTTTTGTAGCTGAATTTTATTTACTGTTAATTGAATGAATCAATTGCATTGAATGACGACAGTTTTATTCTGTCAGTGGTCCTTTATATTAAACGTTTTGATAAAACAGCTACTATAATGAAGATAAAACCAAGCACGTTTGGCGATTTGTCTCACGATGCCCCACGGTTTAAACTGCCTGCTCGGAATCATTAAAAACCAATTGTTTTTATAGACAGCTTGGAGCACAACCCTCCATTTGAAAGAATAGGTAGTTACTTTTTTTATTTATTTTTTTATTCTTCATATATTTTTACTTTTTTCGTTCATTTTGACTATTTTCATTCATTTTGACTTTTTTCACTTGTTTTTACTTTTTTTTGTTCATGTTCACTTTTCATTTATTTTTTATATTTCGCCATTTATATTTACTTTTTTCATTCATTTTGACATTTTTAACTTTTCTTTAAAATTTTTTAAAGTATCTTCGACATTTCTCTATAATATAGAGAAATGTCGAAATATTATTTCGATTGTGCGTAAGCGGTTTATTCTCAATCCCCGTGGAAAAAGGAGACGCACAACTAATAAACAAACAACGAGAGAATTGACTGAGTACTACATATTATATAATGAGCGAGCAAATTTAATTTAATTTAATTAGTTTTTTACGTGACTAATTGTGAGCAGCACAGAGTTCATCGGGTCCACTGCAACGTGAACTTGAATGCAAACAGAAAGAGGAAAACAAACAAGGTGGTATATGCTACCAAGATATGAATACGATTACGAAAGCTAATTTGAAGTCGAAATTATTTCCATTGATTTATGTATTTATTTTTTGATTTATTCGGATTGTGAATGCTGTATAGGCGTTCATTTCACTAGGTAATTAGTAAATATCTCATGTTTTTAAACTGAATGTTATTATTATTTTGGTCAGTCTAAACTTATGAATATAATGAATACACGCTCAACATTAAGTTGACCTCAGTAACCCCATCAGCTTTTGCTTAGCGAGCATTCGAATGCCTGGAGTCGTAGATAAATTGAAAATTAAATACAATCAATTAATTAAAATATATAATCGGGGCGCTGCGAGACATATTTTGTAGCTGCGTATTATTTACAGGGTCTGTTCATTTAATTATGATTTATTGGTATAAATGATAATTAATCTACTACATTTGTCTGTAATCAATATTCATTCAATACATTTTACTTTCATAGACAGCAGATAATATTTTACAAAAATGTAATTATTTGTTCAATTTCAATCCACTAAAGCATGTGCTTATAAGACTTAAACCGACAATGGTTATTTTTTTTCTGATGGTGCGGGAATAATTACATGAACTATTTATATAACTTTCTTCGAGTTTCCCTTACAACCTAATAACATTGGATTTAACATTGTGAATAGTCGATACAACCCAAACACAGAATCCTAAATTTACAACTTACAAGAAATTCAAAACTAGACTTAGCAATAAATTGTCACAGTTAAATATTAATCTAACGAAAAGATCTATTTGGACTCCTTTGCACAAAAGAACTGTTTTATAATTTGTATCCTACATTCTATAGTCTGAGCTTGCCCCAATAGTTAATTGCCATTTCCTAAAGCTGCAGATCAAATGAAATCATTAAAATTAAAGTTTTACGGAAAAAGTTTTTATCGAGTAATGACATAACGCAACAGAAATAATTAATTAACAATATATCTTTCTCTAAATCACAAATTCAGATAATTAATAATAAGTTAAAGAGCGACCGTCATTCCTCCACTTTGCAATCATTTCCTCAGACACCTGCATAAGCAAAAATAAAATAAAATGTATAAAATTGCCCAAAGAATGGGCCGATATAACTGGGCGCTTTTCAAAACTGATAAAACTCAAATCGTCTCACGTTGTATGAGGATGCGCGTTCCAACTTGAGTTCCATTATATTCGGCATCTTCAGCAGAGCCCAATTGAAGACAAAGTCGGATATGGAGGGATGCGGAATTGGGCGGAGTTGTCCATCGACGTCAATGTAAGGGTCAGCACCGTGAACAGGGTCGAGCTTCAAGGAAAACTTCCTCAGTTCTGTTACAAAATCCAATTAATTAAAAGAAAATTAATAACTCATCGATTTATTGATCGTAAGGTTTCAAGTATTATGATTCAGTTACGTATACAAATTGTTCTACCTGTCAAATTTTTAATAGACGCAAGGTTCTCATATTCCAGTGCATCCTTCTCCCAAAGGCTTGGTTCTACACGGGACATAGCAATAACTACCACTGGCACTCCAGTCAGCAGAGAATCCCAAATGTCGGAGGAAGTACTCCGTTCCAAGTAGCATTCCACATTGATTTCCAAATAAGTCAACTGCCTCATTTCCCTGAAAATGTACTCGAGTCCACTGGAGTCCTCGCTGGACATCGTCATCATCAACTTGTGCAAATTCGGAAAGACAAAGTTGACGTGCTGCATGGTTGCCTTACTAAAACTAGTTTTCGAATTATGTCTCAGAAACAGCCTCAAACCGGTGACACCAGGAATTGGAGAAGAACCCACCCACTTTTGAAAATTGTCAGTAGTTTGCGTGGGCAAATGTAAGGTGGAAAGCTTTGGAAAGCACTTTTCCAGAGAATCACGTCCGAGCTCGACATTTACTCCATCCATGAATAGCGACACTAGTTGCTCCATCACAGGAAACCGGACAATGTTATGGGCTCCCAGTTGGCCATCATGATCACTTCCGCAAAGTACAAAAGTTTTCAGAGACTTTCGGCAGTTCTCCAGAATCCGAATGAATAGTCCGTCAGAAAATTGTTCATTGCTAATATACATGGTCAACCAAGTCAAATTCGGAAGTGGACTCCTTGCCAGCATTTCCAGGTGTTGATTTGATCCAACGATGATTGTAGTAATTTTGATGATGCTAGGGGGAAGGATTACGGAGTCAAAAACAGGAAGGTTGGATATTTCCATAGAAGCTGGATAAACAACACAGATAGTCAACTTAAGCTCAGACAGAGCTGTGACGTTGCTCAACACAGATTTAACCAGGCATGTAGATAGATTGTCAGCATTCTGACCATCCTCAACGGCCACGCTTCCTGGTCGAGACCGATTCCGATCGACCGACCGAGACCGATTGTCAGGGAAATTCAGCTTAAGAAAAATGTCCAGCTTGTGGAGACATGGGAGCGACCAGGTTTGGAGTTCAGCTTTACAAGGACGCCCATTCTCAGTCATCCTCATTCCTAGTTGGATCAAAGTATCTCCACAGCGTGTCAAACAGCTCGAAGATCTTTCCAGATTATCTTCGTCACTGAGGTCACCAAGCTCTAAATCGTGGATAGCCAGTGGAGGCAAGGAACCCATGACCTTAGCCGCTGCACCAAACGTTTCAACGAAACGATCCACCCCTTCCCTGGTGTTCCAATCAAGTTGAAAGAGATGTACATGGGCCTTCCGCAGGACCCTGACCACGCTCTCGTTCCATCTCTTCTGGACAAGACGGAGAGTGCAGGCGGTTTTCCGATCCACGCTTTCCTTTCCAAAGATAACGTGCTTGAGGACCTCCTCCCGCAACTGCAACAATCAACACAAATTGTGTTACACAATATAATCATCTTTATGTCTAGGTATTTAAATAATTAAAAATATGTACTAAAATGTTGGAGCTTACGGAAGGATTGTCCAAGACTTGGAACACGACAGCATCCACCGCCTTCTTCCTCTGCTGTCGCGTCACCATTTGGGATGACGACGCCTCCACGACATTCGATCTATCGTCCATCCTTTACTTCCGTTGTCAGTCAGTAAAAGGAAGATAAGTCCAAAGTACAAAGATAACGCTGATATTTAATGCGACACTGAAATTAAGAGGATAATAACAATTTAATAATTACAACTGTGACTTGCCAGATGTTGGAACTTTAACAACTAACTTGTACTACACTTTAATCAAGAAAGCAAACTGTAAATAGTTAATGCTATCAAGGACCATTAAAATTAAATGCTCCACTACTATAAATTATAGTCTATAACTCACCTTAATTAACAATTTACACTTCTCTCTCAATCCCAGTCGAAAGCAGATACAATGATTGATGACAACGGAAACGACACAGAGCCAACTAGAAAAGGGTCAGCAATTATGAATTTAATTTTTGGCGTGATTTAATTGTGACCTGTGAAGATGGAGGAACCGAGTGCGCTGCTTCCAAACAGAAAGGTGAAAAGAAAGCAACACCTGAGAAAACAAGCCAATTCGAGATTCTCAATGCGACAGCAAACCTCGCCACAAAATAGGAACATGTGGGAAAATTTTCACGAGAAGCTCGAGTATTTTTTTTTAATTTTTGGGCTAACTAATCTGTTACAAAGTTGATTATGATTAAGTCACGATTTACGAGTAAATAGTTTAAAATCAGAATTATTATTGTTTTTTGATTTTTGCAAAAAGTCGTAGATAAAAAACTGGAACTATTTATCGGGGCACTTTGAGACATATGATTTTTTTGTATTTGAACGGAATAATTAATAAAAACCAATTCACAATTGTTAGAAAGCTTGCAACACAACGCTCCTATTGAAATAATAGTTGCTTTAAACCATTTGCATTATTTGTCATAAAAATTGATTCAAGGAAAACATTCTTTGGAGAGCATTTCGTTTGAAACGCGCTTGCTTGCAACTTTCTAAAAAAAGTTTGTTATTGGAAACAAAATTGTACGTGAATTAAGATTTAATTTCTTTAATTGTCAATTAATGTGGCTATTGCATAAAATGTAGACAAATTCCTAAAAATTCCTATTCTTCCTTTGATTCTTATTATTATCATGGCACATTCATAAACTTCTTAAAACCTTTGACAGTTATAAAACTAAGTGGATACTAAATGACTCACATAGGTACATATCTTATGATATTAATAAAGAGATTCATAATAATATTCATTTTTTCTTCAACTACATTTTTTGCTGGCTGTATTCACTAGTGTCCGGTTACCCCAAAACCTAGTCACGCTGATCACAGTCAGAACAAAGTTGGAAATGGCTAATTAAATTCGAGATTTAATTAAACAATGCTTGTTCGTTGTGTTGTGTCATGATGCATATTTCCTTGAGGAAAACAAATAATTTCAAATTAAAGCGAAACGATACGGGATATGCCTGCGCGTATTATTATGATAAAGATAAGAGCTTACCTTGGAAAGAATGTTGGTAATGCACTAATTATCAACCTGTTATATATTACAGATAACAGAAAAGTTTATTTTCACAAAGTAAACAATTGGAACAAAACGGAAAGCGTTAAAAATACTAAACACTGTTTTAAGAATGAGCTTAGCAATATTGGTTATAAATTATCAAGGTTTTATCTTATATAATTAGTGGGGACATTGAGACAGGTAAAACTGTTGTTTGCTGAATGAAACACCGGTATTCTTATAAAAGTAACAGTTTTAGATACAAGGAATCATTAAACAGGAATTATTTGTGAGATGAGAACATAAAGCTTAAGTAATTAATTATAAGATTTAAACCGATAACAGTTTGATTTTAATGATGATGATAGACTAATTATGTAAATCTATGAAATAAAACTATTCACTCTACCCTATAAAACTTTTTCCAACGTTCTTCGAGTTATCCCACCAACCTTTCATTTCATTTAACACTGTCGTCACAACTACCACTACCATTTACAATTTGGTTGTATAGGATACTAAAACTAAATCTAAATGTATTAAATTAACAAATGGTTTAAAAAATTAGTGAAAGTGAAAATGTTGACAATAAATTTCGAAAATTAAGACTTAAGCTAATGGCAAATGAATTTCCACACGGTGTAGTGAAGAATTAATGAAAAGTTAAAGAGCGTCCGTCCTTTGTCCACTTTGCAGTCACTTCCTCAGACACCTGCCGGAAAAAATCAAAATAATAGCGCATGAGTCAAATGTATCAAACTACCGGAGCCAAAACCTAATTGCAGCTTGTTTAAAAACTGCAGTTAAAATGTCTCACATTTTGCGAGGTTAAGTATTCCAAGTGGAGTTCCTTCAAGTTCGGCATCCTCAGCAGAGCGCAATGGAAGACAAAATCAGAAATGGAGGGGGGCATCCTGGGGCCGCGATATTCAGTGAAGCGAGAGTAGTAGCCATCTTTAACAATATGATAGAAGGTCAACGAAAACGTCTTCAGTTCTATTACAAAATCAAGATAATTTCAAAAATGACAATTAGAACTACTTGATTCATTTATGGGAAAGTATCATGGTATGAAAAATTCTCAATTGTCCTACCTGACAGATTCTTAATTGACGCAACATGTTCGTCGTCCAGATCATTCTCCTCCCAAAACTCGGGATGCAATCTGGACCAAGCGACGACATCCACTGGAATGCCAGTAAGAAGGGAATCCAAAGTGTCAGAAGATACACTCTCCCTTTTGCATCCCACATTGATTGTCAACTGAGTCAACTGCCTCATTTCCCGAAAGATGTACACGAGTCCACTCGAGCCCTCACTGGACAGCGTCACGTCCAACTTGCGCAAATTGGGAAAGACAAAGTGGACACGCTGCATGGTTTCCATAGTCAAACTAGGTTCGCAGTTTTGGCAAAGTGACAGCGTCAAATTGGTGACGCCAGAAACTAGGGAAGAACCCGCCCACGTTTGAAACATGTCAACAGTTTGTGTAGGCAAATGCAAAGTGCCCAGCTTCGGAAAGAACTTCTCCAGAGAATCAAGTCCGAGTTCGGGCTCAACATTCAGTCTTTTGATGGAAAGTTTGATTAGTTGCTCCATTACCGGAAAGCGAGTAACGTGATGGGTTCCGATTGGCCCTTGATTATGCTTTCCGGTAATTTCAAAAGTTTTCAGGGACTTTCGGTAGTTCTCCAGAATCCGAAACAGTAATCCCTCCGAAATCGGAGCGTGGCCCACATTCACGCTTAAAGATGACAGGTTTGGAAGTTGACTGCTTAGAAGAAATTCAAGGCATTGGGTCCTTCCGGCTAGGATGTCTATCTGTATTTTAGTAATAGTTGGGGGAAGGATGACTGAGTCGAAAAGAGTAAACTGGGGTCGTTGGAGAGGAACTGAACAAGAAGTATCGATCACCAACTTCATCTCCTCCAAAACTGTGACATTGCTCAACACAGACCTAATCAGACGCGTAGACAGCTTGTCCCCATCCCCAACGGACAATTCCCCTTGTCCTTGAGGGTATAAATTCTGAAAATCTCCCAAGGTAAGAAAGATGTCCAGTTTGTGGAGACGTGGGAGCAATAGGTTTGTCGGGAGCGGTGAATTTTGGAGGGGGCGGCCACTCTCAGCAATCGTAAATCCTACTTGGGTCAGTCCACTTCCGCATCCAGTCAAGCAGTTCAAAAAGCGTTGAAGATCTTCTGGCCATCTGCGGAGGTCACCAAAATAACCGTCGATAGCCAAGGGTGGCACAGAACCATTTACCTGAGCCGAAGCACCAAACGTTGAAACGAAGCGTTCCACCTCTTCTCTGGACCGCCCACCCTGTTGAAAGAGATGTTGGTGGGCCTTCGACAGGATCTTTACCACGTCCAAGTTCCAACTCCTCTGAACCAGGCGGAGATTGCAAGCGGCTTTCCGATCCACTTTGTACTTTCCAAAGATAGCGTGCCTGATAATCTCCTCCCGCAACTGGAAAAATCAACACCAAAATGTCATTTAAAAATTATGTGCCAATTTAAACAATTAAATTATGCAAACGTGTAAAAAAATCATGCTTGAGCACTTGAGCTTACGGAATCATTATCGAAGACTTGGAACATGAGAGCATCCACCGCCGGATCCCTCTGTTGCTGCGTCAACGCTTCCGCTGGCAATACCTCCATCGAAGTTGCTCTAACGTCGACGATTCCTTATCTTCTGAAGTGAATGGGCGATGAGATTGAACCAAAGAAATGCTGATATTTAAAATGATATTGAAATTGAAACAATTAATAGTAACAACTCGACTTGCACTGAGCATTAACCACCTAATTTTAACGCATTTTAATCAACAAAACAGATAATGAATAGTTAAAAATGAAGGAGCATTAAAATTAAACTCTCCATCATAACTAGTAATTAGCAATTTGATTAACTTTATGCCTCAGACAATGACAGTTTCTGCCGCAAACAATCAACACACCGTGGAGCCGCTTCTGACGAGTGAATGCACTTGAATGCAAGCAGAATGAACAGGAAAACAGACAAACAGCTTAACTTGTTTGTTCGCGGCGTGCGCGCTAGCGTACCAAAAACGTTTTCGACAAGATAAAACTGACGCCAGTCGCGTAGGCAGGGAGGCTGGCTGCGGCGGTCAGGGAGTTCCAAACGTTTGCGGAGCTCGCCGCCAATTCCATGTAGGACAAAAAAATCGTTTAAGAACGAGGCAGCAGTCTACCAAGCTTTTATCCCTTCAATATCAGTAAATGTTCCATTTTTCACTCACCGTTCAATAATGCGGGCCAACCGATAATAGAAATGCGTACGGACATTATATGATAACGATAAGAGCTTATCTTGTGAAGAATATTGGTAAAATGAATGCATAAATTATAAGTCTGTTAACTATTACAAATAACAGCAACGTTTATTTTCACAAAGTAAGCAATTTGGGAGAGAAAAAGAAAACCGTCAAAAATACTAATTATTTAATTAAAGTAGTAGAAAGTAATGCGAAGAAAGAGCTTGGCAGATATTTAATATGTTATATCATACATACTTTATCACGAATTAAATTCAAAAAGTGAATGTATTCAGCTCTTGGGCTTGGTTATCTTGTTATAGTTCTAGTGGTGGGGCATGTTGAGACAGGCAAGTTGTTGCTAGCTGAAACATCATTTAATTGTCTGCAAAGTGCACATTTTTAGATACAAGTAATCAATAAACATGAATTATTTGTGAGCTGCGAACAAAACAGCATTTAATTGTAAGACTTAAATCGGCAATAGTTTGATTTTTATGACGATGCGATGATGATGGACTAGTGGATTACATTAAATATTTAACTTTCTCCAACTTACTTTGTACTTCTAGTTTTTCCATTGAACTTGCATTTGATTCGACATAATCGACATTGCCGCCACAAGCAAATATGTAGGGAGTGGGGGAATGTGACAGGGGCACATTCTCGGTTATCTTGAACCCCACTTGGACCAATCCACTTCCACTACAGAATCGTAGATAATACGGACTATTTATCGGGGCACTGCGAGATAGATATGTTTTTGTAACTGAATTTTGTTTACTGCCAATCCATTATATTTAATTAATGAAAACTGTGCTCCTTATCCTGTTATCTCACTCTTACAACGGTAATCCACTTGCTGTCGTATGGGATTCCTCGCTCTTTCTTGTTTCAGAGACTTTTGGTACCTTACGGTTACCTTGTCTTGGATGTGTGCTTAATTGCCGTTTGGTTTATGGGGCACATTGCGAATGGGTAAACTGATGACCAATTTTGATTACTTGAGCGACAATCAAGTAACTAGCTCTAAAATTCGCTTGTGGTGAGATGTTAAAAGGAAGGGATTTATTTGTATGAAATCATGCAGCACTTTTGGAATGCTAGATTCACAAGTAAAGAATATTTTAAGGGTGCATTTTGAAAACACGATGCGCGATTGTTTGCGGCTTTTCTTTACAACGGTTTGTTTGTGCAATTAAAAATTGGTTGCTAATGGTTACATAAAAATGTAAAGTAATAGTTACTACATGAACAATTAACGTGAAATTTGTGTAAAAAAACAGTACCGAGGAAGGTTGTGGGCAAACTGATGCGGTTGAGGACGATCTTCTGGAAACACAATGACAATAGCGCCTGGAGGATTTACAACGTCCATAGCATTTACACCTGAGCAAATGAGTCTGGGGCATTTGAGATATATATGACAGATAATTGCTATATTTACTATTTTAAAGAATAGTATTATCTATAATCAAATAAAATTGGATTCATTTTGCACCAAGTATCATCGTGACGACAATTGTTGTGACGGGGGATATGATAGTGTTCCTGAAGCATACACTTGGTCAAAGGGAAACGGGAGTAAAGTCTTTAGCAAAATGAACATGTGCAGAGCTCAACAAACAAGAAATAATTAGTTGGAATTTAGGTGCTTAAACAAATACATAATGTGTTCCCATCCTTCCTGTGATTATCGTCATTGCTCGTTTACAAATTTCATTTTGAAAACCTTGACAATTAAAAAATTAAGTGACTGTTAACAAGACACGCGTATTTTAAGAAATTTATTTAAAAAATGATCTTTTAACTCTTGACTATATTTTTCGTTAACATCATTTTGTGTCAGAATACCCCAAAAAGTAATGGCCAGTTTAAGTAATGTCGTATTCGAGTAAAGTCTCATAAAAATTTAAACGACCCACTTCCAAACACAGTTTACTATAATGCAAGCGAACCGATTTAAGAGACATGCTTGCACACAGTATGATAATGAAAAGAGTTTATGTCGCGAACAATGTGGGTAAAAAATGAAGTCATAAATTATCAGCCTCATAGGTCTCATAGATAACAGCAACATTTATTTTCACAAAGTAAACATTTCACGAAACAAAACGGAAAACGTTAAAGATACTAAAGTAGTAAGTAAATGGAGTTGAGAAGAGGAAAGTAATGAACGAATACACCGAATGAGTAAATTAAAAACCATTTCTTAGACAGTTTGGAACACAACATTCATACTGAAATAATAATTACGCAATTTATTTACATATGCTGTAATTTAAAAAAAATATCATTTACAAATACATTTTTTTGCGTCACGACACCCCAATAGTTAATTGTCTTTCTCTAAAACTAACAAATCAAACTCAACATGAATACTATCATCAACTAGCATAAAAGTAAAAGGCGCAACAAAAAATACTTGAATTATAGTTAATGGAAAGTAAAGGAGCGGCCCTCATTTATCCACTTGGCAGTGATTTCGTCCGACACCTGCAGAAGCAAAAAAAAACATCCATGATTTAGAAAATGCTTAGAAATGCCGACACAAGAAGTAAAAAATCCCAATTAATTATTCGGCTAGCCGTGTGTTAAAAACTGTTGTCTCACTTTCACTCCTCTTTCCAAGCCGAGTTCCACCAGTTTCGGCATCCTGAGCAGGGCGCAATTAAAGGTGAAATCGGAAATAGAGGGATGGAATGTACTGACCTCTCCATCAAAGTCAACGAAAAAGGGGCTACTATGACTTGTTAATGAAAACTTCCTCAGTTCTGTTAAAAATCCAGAAAAAATATTTAAAACAATAATTGCTTTAGAAATAGAAAGCAAGCGGAATATCATTACATATATTAATAACTAGTCGCGTTAAACCGCGATGGAAAATACGTAGCTGAAATGACACTTTCAAATGGCGTTCTAACATGACGCTTTTAAATGGCGTTCTAACATGACGCTTTCAAATGGCGTTCTAATATGACGCTTTCAAATGGCGTTCTGTGACCATTGTTTGACCTCTACAGGTCAAAGTAACGCGATTTGACCCATAGTTTCTGAAGAGAAAATGATCACCGTTCATTTCTCTGCCAGAATCCACGAAGAAAGAAATTCGCCATTTAAAATGCATGTGACCTCTCTCTGACCCCTACTCCGACCCCTGTGGACCGATTGACCTGAAACTCAATACCGATCTTCCTTGTCATCTAAGGAATATGTATGTCAAGTTTCAACAAAATCCGTCAAGCCGTTTCGAAATTATGGCGCGAACGGACGGACAGACGGACAGACAGACAGACAGACAAACAAACTAAAATTATACCTACGCTTTCACTTCGTTTCAGCTACGTAATAATGGTCATACCAGACAGATTCCTAATCGACGCATCATTTTCGCTGTCCACCTCATTGCCCTCCCGAACATTTCGATGCCTTCTCCTGCCTCCAGTGAACTCCTTCATCTTCACTCCGGTAAGGATCGAATCCCAAAAGTGAGCGGAAGTTGAAGTCGCGTCGCCACAGTCGGCAAGAACCGCCAACTCTGTCAACTTCCCCATTTCCCCGAAAATGTAGCGCAGGCCACTGCAGTCCACACTGGACATGTATACCTCCAACTTGCGCAAATTGGGAAATGCCAAATCCGCGCGCTGAATCGTCTCTAGATTCAAGCCAATGTAGCCGTCCTGTACCAGACGCAAGGTCAGACTTGTGACGCCAGAAAATTTGTATAATCCAGTCCATTTCCGGAACATGTCCACGGTTTGATCGCAGAGACGCAGAGAGCGAAGCTTTGGAAAATACTTCTCCAGTGACACTTGTCCGGGCTCGGGTTGGATATTTACTCCAGTAATGGAAAGCTCCAATAACTGCTCCATTGCCGGAAAACGGGTCGGGTAATTAGCTCCTCCCCGTTGTTCGTCATCATCATAAGCATGTCCGGTAAGGACAAATGTTTTGAGTGACCTTTGGCAATGATCCAGAATCCTAAAGAGTAGTCCATTCGACAGCAGACGGGCTTCCAGCATCAGGGTTACAGAGGTCAAGTTCGGAAGTGGGCTCCTCACAACAACCTCCAGAAAATCAGTACCCGTTCCTCTCAAGGTGCTTATCGTTAATTTGGTAATGCTGGATGGGAGGACGATGGAGTCCAAAGCGGTAAACTGGGAATCTGGAGAACTGATCCGCAAACCTAACTCCTCCAAAACTGTGGAACAACTTAAAACAGATTTAATCAGGCATGTAGACAGCTTATCTTCATCCTTAACGGTCACTTGTTCTTGTCTTTGAGACTCAGGGTGACCCCAATCCAGCTCAACCACGATATCCAGTTTACGGAGACGTGGGAGCGTCCAGTTTGGAAGTCGACTTTCTAAGGGGCGCCCTTTCTCGGTGATCATAAATCCTACTTGGATCAGTCCATACCCACAACGAGTCAAGTAGTTCGAGAAGCTTTCCAGGGTTTCAGGCTCATGAAGGTCGCCAACAACCGGGAGGAAAAGTGGAGGAACACAGCCCAAGAGTCCAGAGGAGGCGGCGAACGTTTCGACCTTGAGATTCTCGACTTCTCGGGCCCCATCACCAAGTTTGAAGAGATGCTCATGGGCCATGCAAAGGATCCTGACGACGCTCTGGTTCCAGCTTTTGTCAACAAGGCGGAGAGAGCACGCGGCTTTCCGGTTAACTTTCACTTTGTCCTTTCCCAAGATAACGTGACTGAGAATCTCTTCCCGCAACTGCAACAATTAACAATCAACGTCATTTTAAAATATGCCATTCGCAATTTACACAGATACAAATAAATGAAAATGGGCAATTTGATAAAATGGTGTCTAATGATTAATGATCGTGCTTACGGAAGGGTTATCCAAGACTTGGAACATGAGTGCCTCCATCGTTGATGAATGGTGACGCTTCCTTCCGACTGAAAATAAAATAACAATAATATTGATAACAATCAGTTAAGTGAATGGTCATTAATGATTAATCATCAATCAAAAACAGAGGCACTTCTTCGTTGTTCATTATTTATCTACTCACCTCCAATCAGCTTCAAGTATGTAGCAATTACCTTTAACGGTTCTTTCAAAAGCAAGGACAATAATGTTGAGGAAATTTGGGATTAAATGGCCTGAAATTACGCGATTCGAATTAATTAAACACGTTGGAACTTTAAAGTTTCAAGATTAGTTGAAGATGCAGAAACAGACAGAGCCGAAAAGAGTGTAAACAAGCGACTCATCTTTAAGCAACGTCAATATTCTCATCTATCGACGCGCAACTCCAGGTCCAAAACTGGGAACACAAAAGTAATTTTCCGAGTTAACTAACCATTTCAACAAAGAAATAGACCATATGCCAGTTATCTCATAATGCGTAACTATAAACTGCAGATAAGTATAGATCAGTAAAAGGTAAAATCCGTTTTATTCAAGTAATTATTTTTGTAAATTAATGTCAAGTTGAAGTAAGGAGACACGTTCGTACTTGACTCAGACATTTGGAAGGACTCGGAAATTAATTTGTAATTAATTACATGAGATGAGAACAAGTAATTAACATTGAGATCATAATTCATTTTAAATTACATCATTAAATTATGTGATGCTAATACAATTATCGATATTACGTATTAAACAGGAAATGAGCTGGTTTTAAAATGAGCTCATATGGGGCAAAGTGAACCATTTCCTAAAAACTGTATATTTAATTATCCGTCACCCAAACATTATATTCTCTAAATTATCAATTATCACTAATCATTAAAATGAAAGTTAAAGGTGCAATAATAATTAAAAGCATAAATTTAACATTTCAGAATTAATTATGTTAAATGTTTATACTTTCCTTACAATTTTCATTTGATCTATCATCATCGACACAATGTCTATAAGGGAAAGATAAAAAATACTAATCTAAAAACTATTAACAACAATTACGTAGAGAGAAATGAATGACAAGTCAATTAATCCAAAGTGTAATTAAAAATAATAACAGCTAGACTTCCAGGGCAATTAATAATTAAGGTACACATCTCATTTGTACAGTCTGTATTACAAATTAATTTACAAACTATACCTGAGTATTTTACAGTTGAGCCATAAAAGGTTACAAAGAAACAGTAACTACCAGTAAGTCAAAAATAAATAAATAATTAATTATAATCTTCTGAATGAATCTCGAAAAAAAAAGTTGTTGAGTTAATAAAACGTTAACGAGCGGCCGTCATTCCTCCACTTCGCAATCATATCACTAGACACCTGCGGAGACACAAAAATATAACCACGAACAATCAAAACTTTGTAGAAATGCTTGAGATGAGGAAGTTAAATATAATTAATAATTAAAGTGGATGATTGTAAAAAATAACTGTTGTCGTGTCTCACATTGTCCTCGGTTTGCAAGTGGAGATCCACCAGTTTCGGCATTTTCAGCAGGGCGCGGTCAAACGCGAAGTCGGAGATGGAGGGGCACAAGGCGTGGAGCTTTCCATCGTAGCCCGTGCAAAAGTCCCTTTGAAAACACCGATAGAACCGTAAGGAAAACTTTCTCAGTTCTGTTAAAAAAGTACACAAAAAATAATTAACAATTAAACATAAATCATAAAAAATTAATAGGAAAGGAAAGGATACAAATTTCTTACCAGACAAATTCTTAATTGACCCCAGAATCCCTTCATCCAGTTCATCCTTCTCCCAAAACTCCCGGTCCTTCCTGGCCCTTGCAATCACCTCCAACGGAATTCCAGTCAGGATCCAATCCCAAGTGTCGGGGGAACTTGCCTCCACGTCGCAGCAGTCGGCAAAGATGATCAGTTCCGTCAACTTCCACTTTTCCAAGAAAACGCGCTGGACTCCAGCGTGGTCTCTTGTGGGCGTGTACAGTTGCAACTTGCGCAAGTTGGGAAAGGCAAAATTTGCTCTCTGGATCGTTTTCGAGCTCAAGACAAGCTTTCCCTCCTGCTCAAAAAGTAATATGAGCTCCGTGACGCCAAGAAATTTGGAAGATTCTGCCCACTTCTGGAAAGTGTCTTCGGTTTGGTCAAGGAGTCGAAAGAAGCGCAGCTTTGGAAAGAATCTCTGGAGAGGGCCGTGTCCAGGCTCCGGCTCGACGGTTATCCCGTTGACGGAGATAACCTGGAGCTGCTCCATTACCGGAAAGCGGGTAAGGATGCTGGCGCCCCGTTCTTCTGCGGAAACACATCCGCAGATTTTAAGATCTTTCAGCGACCTTCGGCAGTTGTCCAAAATCCGAAAGAGTAAGCGGTCCGTGAAAAGTGCATTACCGACGCACATAGTGAGCGAGGTCAGGTTCGGAAGTGGGCTCCGGGCAAGCAGTTCCAAATGTGGACTCGTTACTTGCAAGGTGGACACGGTGAGTATTGTGAGGCTCGGGGGAAGGATGACGGAAGGATCGAAACCGGAAACGGTTGACTTTTGAGGAGGATCCCGAGAAGAGGAAGAAATTATCAGATCCAGTTCAGTCAAAGCTGTGGCGTTGTCAAAGACAGATCTAATCAGGCAGGTGGACAGATTGTCACCATCGGTCAAGAAAATCTCTTGACCTTCCTGCTGCTGGTCATCCAGATCTAGATAGATTTCAAGTGTGTGGAGATGCGGAAGTGTCCAGTTTGGAAGTTGACTTTTCAAGGGATCTCCATTCTCAGTTAACTTAAATGCCGCACGGGTCAGTCCATTTCCGCATCGAGACAAGCAGTTGGAGACGCTGTCCAGATTTTCGGGGAAGGATAGGTCGCCAAAACTTTTGAGAGCCAGTGGAGGACAAGGGCCAATGACTTGAGTGGAAGCAGAAAATGTTTCCACAGCGAGGTCCACCAGTTCCGGTAACCCGCGTTCAGTTCCAAGTAGGAAGAGAGGCTTATGGGCCAGTCGAAGGATCCTGAGGACGCTGTCGTTCCAGCTGCTGTGGACAAGGCGCAGGGTGCAGGTGCTTCTTCGGTCCACGTAGTCCTTTCCAAAAAAGATGACGTACTTGAGGATCTCCTCCCGCAACTGTAACAATCAAGGTCACAATAATGTCATTTAAATCACAAACTATGCAAAGTAAACAGTCAGTAAAATAAAAATTTGATAACGTGCTAGTGATCTTGTTGTTTGAACTTACGGAAGGGTTATCCAAGACTTGGAACATGAGAGCCCTCACCTCCCTTTTCCACTGCTGACGGCGTGACCTCCCTGACCCCTGCTTCAACGGCATTGATGACGACTCTTCAAGGACACTTGCTATAGCCCCCATCCTGTGTCCTGTCCTTTTCTGGGTGAAGATTAAGATACGCTGAAAGATGACACTCACTGAAATTAAAATCAGGATAATAATAATAATTACAAATCAGTCATTATTTACCATTCTTCACCAACAACGAATTTAAAAGAAGATATCTTATGCCTTTTTAATTTTTAGCTAAACGCTCCACTTTCACTCACCTTCCCTGATCTTTTACTCATTTAATAATTATAATTTACTGTTTTCTCCTCCTTTACCGAAAGTACTGACAAACCACGCTTACAACAACTGAAAACTAGGAACTGACAATTTAAATTAGTAATCAATTTAAAGTAAGTACGTTCACAAATTTATTTAATTCGCTTTCAAACAACAAACTTGAACTGTTCTGACCTTGACTATCAACAAGCAATAATAAGTTTTTGTGCACGCAGCCCGCCCGTCACTCGGAACCGTCAAGCTGGTGTTCTGAATGGCGACGTCAAATCAACAAGCGCAGAGAAATAAGCTTTCCGATTTCCGAGACCGAGAGTTCTTTAAAAAATTTAATGCAAATTTAATTGTCTCTGGAAGTTACAAACGAGTGGATAGGAGATATGCGTGAATGTGATGCTGACTGGAAGAGCTTATTTTGTCAATGTAATTACAGTTAACGCATATACGCAAAGTTTTAGGTATATTTTAGTTTTTAGTAAGTGAAATGTCTGTGTATTTAGTCAAAAGTCCTTTTTCATTAGCAGGGAATCTTGTTTCAAGTTATGTTGCTGAAGTAATTAATATTAATATTTTATGTACGCATAATAGGATTAAAGTGAGGATTAAATATAACTAGTGGTGTTTGTAGTTTTTTAATTAAGAATATTTCTTTGAGATGAGAAGTGAAAAAATGATCCTACTGACGAACTTCATCATTCATCACATCAGGCGTCAAGAAGAAGAAAACGTTTTTTAAAAACTGTAAGCAGTAAAATTAGTTAAATTTTATTATTACGATTTTTTAATTAGGTAAGTATAAAAAACATAGTATAAGGGCATCAGTTTACTTTTTTGTACCGGAAGTCAAGTCCAAAGAACAAAATTCTTAGTTGCCCCAGTCCACTTCCAAGTAGTTTTGCTCATTTTTTGCCAAACTGTAAATTATGTAAATGTAACAAAGTTAAAGTTAATTAATTGCAAACATACCTAACTGTTTTGTGGTCATCGTAGTAAAAAGAAATAAGTAGCAACAAATAATAATAATTAACAAATTAATTGTAATTAATAATATTATTAGAGAACAGGGAGAAAATATTTTAATAAGCCAGTATAACGTTTTTATAGATAAACGAAAGAACAAAGTTGTACTATTCTTAAAAATAATTAGTTATATAGTTAAATATGTAATTAATGGTAACTTTAACTGTAAATTAGTTTGGGTAAAACTGCATGTTTTTAGGGTGTCTGGAATTTTTCGCTGCTGTGCTGCTAAATAATTTTTTAATTGCTTTGGTTATGGGTTTAATTAATTGTTAATTTCTCGCTCACTTTCTCTCGTTCTTTCAGCTATTTTAATTATTATTTTTATCGTGGTTTTAATTTTTATAATACTAATCTACAATTACTTCCAAAATTTTAACCAAGGATTTAGCAGGGGGCGGACATGTACCTGCTAAACCCCATGTTAAAATGTAACTCCTGCTAAACCCTATGTTATTTCATAGTAAACCCCATATTAAATCGTAACAAAAATGTTACCCCTGCTAAACCTTATGTTAAACCGCAACAAAAATGTTACCCCTGTATAACACAAACAAATGCTAAACCCCGTGTTAACTTATTGATTGCTAAACCCCGTGTTAACTTATTGATTGCTAAACCCCGTGTTAACTTATTGAATGCTAAACCCGGTGTTAATTTATTGAATGCTAAACCCCGTGTTAACTTATAGAATGCTAAACCACGTGTTAACTTATTGAATGCCAAACCCCGTGTTAATTTATTGATTGCTAAACCCCGTGTTAACTTATTGAATGCTAAACCCGGTGTTAATTTATTGAATGCTAAACCCCGTGTTAACTTATAGAATGCTAAACCACGTGTTAACTTATTGAATGCTAAACCCCGTGTTAATTTATTGAATGCTAAACCCCGTGTTAATTTATTGAATGCTAATCCCCGTGTTAACTTATTGAATGCTAAACTCCGTGTTAATTTATTGAATGCTAATCCCCGTGTTAACTTATTGAATGCTAAACTCAGTGTTAATTTATTGAATGTTAAACGCAATGTTAATTTATTAAATGCTAAACGCCATGTTAATTTATTGAATGCTAAACGCCATGTTAATTTATTTAATGCTAAACGCCATGTTAATTTATTGAATTCTAAACCCCGTGTTAAGCGGAATGTGTAAAACACGACGCAGGCCTGCGGCGTGTCTTACACCTAAGCGCCTAATACTCATTAAGCCTACTCATTATATTCAAGTCCTATCGTTTACACTTTATGCCCACCATTTACTCTTCATCGAAAGTGTTTATTCTTCACGTCCTACAGATTACACTGCCGGAAACACATCACGTCCTAACATTTAAGATCTTCCATTCACTCTACATGCCCTTCGATTTTTTCTACACGACATATCATTTACACCCACGCCCTACCGGTTACACCACACGCCCTACCGGTTACACCACACGCCCTACCGGTTACACCACACGCACTACCGGTTACACCACACGCCCTACCGGTTACACCACACGCCCTACCGGTTACACCACACGCACTACCGGTTACACCACACGTCCTACCGGTTACACCTCACGTCCTACCGGTTACACCACACGTCCTACCGGTTACACCACACGCCCTACCGGTTACACCACACGCACTACCGGTTACACCACACGTCCTACCGGTTACACCTCACGTCCTACCGGTTACACCACACGCCCTACCGGTTACACCACACGCCCTACCGGTTACACCACACGCCCTACCGGTTACACCACACGCCCTACCGGTTACACCACACGCCCTACCGGTTACACCACACGCCCTACCGGTTACACCACACGCCCTACCGGTTACACCACACGCCCTACCGGTTACACCACACGCCCTACCGGTTACACCACACGCCCTACCGGTTACACCACACGCCCTACCGGTTACACCACACGCCCTACCGGTTACACCACACGCCCTACCGGTTACACCACACGCCCTACCGGTTACACCACACGCCCTACCGGTTGCACCACACGCCCTACCGGTTACACCACACGCCCTACCGGTTACACCACACGCCCAACCGGTTACACCACACGCCCAACCGGTTACACCACACGCCCTACCGGTTACACCACACGCCCTACCGGTTACACCACACGCCCTACCGGTTACACCACACGCCCTACCGGTTACACCACACGCCCTACCGGTTACACCACACGCCCTACCGGTTACACCACACGCCCTACCGGTTACACCACACGCCCTACCGGTTACACCACACGCCCTACCGGTTACACCACACGCCCTACCGGTTACACCACACGCCCTACCGGTTACACCACACGCCCTACCGGTTACACCACACGCCCTACCGGTTACACCACACGCCCTACCGGTTACACCACACGCCCTACCGGTTACACCACACGCCCTACCGGTTACACCACACGCCCAACCGGTTACACCACACGCCCTACCGGTTACACCACACGCCCTACCGGTTACACCACACGCCCTACCGGTTACACCACACGCCCAACCGGTTACACCACACGCCCTACCGGTTACACCACACGCCCTACCGGTTACACCACACGCCCTACCGGTTACACCACAAACCCTATCGTTTGCACTGCACGCCAACAGTTTACTCTTGACGGCCTTCAGTTTGAACTGCACGCCCTGCCATTTACGCCGCTGCATGACCTCCCGTTTACACTACACGCTCCACGATTTGCACTACGAGCCCTACCGTTAGAGCCGGAGTTTGTACAAATTGTACTATCGCTTAATTCAGATTAGTTCTATAAGCGTTGTCGATACCCTGACATCTGTAAACAGTGACACAATGTGTACATTGTGATTTCAGTATATATCATTAATTATACCTTTACACTTAACGGTATCCTTCAGTCGGGATGACGTCCAGATGCATTTTTGTAATGTCCTCCGTCTTTGCACAGGAAGTGCACCTAAACTGCATGCTCACCATATTTTACACCGACTATAGTATCACCATGGCGGTTATATTATGTGAAACCTAATTACATTTACCATTTTTCTGCCATAAGTTTGCGGGTGAAGTTTTTATGTATTCAGTAATCGGCTTCAGTTTTACTAATATTTAATTGTTGCCGCTTACAACGTGCATTGGTCTTTTTATTTAACGGGCAATTTTCGGTAAACCGCTTGGCGGCACTAGTTAATTATTATAATTTGGTTTTAATTAATTATTTTTTGTTTCCCATTTCTCCTTTTCGTGTTGTTTTCTTCTTCCTTCAGAGCGACACACGAGGAGATGGAAAGCATGGAAAATATGAATTTTTGCAATTTTAAAAATAATTGTAGCTGACTTACTTTAGTTGACTTACCCTTTTTATTCATCAACTTGCATCTTATAGACAGATCAGCCAAAAGTTTGGGGCATAATGAAACATCGAGTTTTTTATCACGACCGGATTACTCATACTTTGTTTTTGTTCAATTGTGCTAGTTGTGTCGTGATGACATTTAGAGAATTTACTATTTTTTAAAGCCTACTGAAAAGTGGGCAACAAGTTAATAAAAAGAAATATTTAACCGGTTTTGGAGCCGTGTGGATTACGCATTGTTGAACATGAGCCTTATTGAATGATGAATGAGCTTGGAGTATGTTTTGGGTATGAATTTATTTTTATGTATGTATCGTTATAGGTGTGTAATTCATTGGGATTAACATTTTTAGTGAATGAGTTTTACTAATTTAGCAATCTATCCTACCTTATTGATTTTGGCTAAACAGGAATTAGTTTATATTTATAACTTATAACACCGAAGAGTTATTAGTCCAAGTTTTCGTTGTACTTGCACTCTCTTGCAACGGCAAAGATTTTTCTTTCGTACACGTAGCTGCCTTGATGGGAATTACAACATTTTGTCATTTTTTGATGGTCTATTATTGAGTTGGCGATGCAGTCAGTGTCCAATTTTTCCCTCGTGTGGATATCCGTATACTTGAACTAAGAATATAACAATTTAATTCGCATACATATTATACCGGAATTAATTTTATGTTGTATATATCCATGTTGTTGCTGTGGTATGGTAATACTGTAATGGGTGATTTCCAGGTTTGACTGAAATTGCCCACTAGTATGTTATTTTTTAGAAGAATTGTCGGCTCCGTGATGATAAGTATTCTACTTTTCCTTTTAAGGAATTAACGTGAGCTTTAAATCTACAGCAAGCTATAAAATGCTCGTTTAAATTGGCTATGACTAACGTGGATTTGTGGACAAAGAACTATAGTAATTAATGAAGCATGTACAATTTGAGATAAATTTCATACAATGCATAATTATTTATTTACAAGAATAAAATAAATAGGCATGAATAATCGAACTCCAAATCTCTAAATTAATTGTAATTGAGAATGAACACCTTAATTGCTAGCATGGATAATTAGTAATAAATTGAGTTTCATAATACGAGAAAATAACTATTGAAACTTAATTGTAATGAATTGAAAACTTAATTGTAGTAGCAGTAGCTCAGAAACCATTTAACTATTATTTAAAACTTAACCTGACGCTAGTTAGGACGAAAACCTATCTTGGAAATTTATGATACAATTAACTATGCAAGCCAACGGAAAGATTGGAGGCAACCGGGAAAGGCTGACTACGGTACGTTGGCTTTCCTAACAATTCCTAAACAGGAGAGCTGGAAGGCCCTGCTGCCTAGAAACCTTTACAATGTTTCTAAAACTTTAAATTTAAACTTAATTGGACTATTTAAATCACCTTGCACGCGTTGAGTAGAGATACAGGTGACTGAACGGAAAGGAGTAGACACGGTGGCAACCAACGGGGCGATTTGAGAAAATCGGTGAAAAGGAGCTCGGTTCGCTTTGACAGACCCAACACGACAAACAGATGACCACTGATGAGAAACCGGGTTAAAAGAGCTAGAAACGGAAACCAAGAGTCAAACATTAGTTTGAGAATTTCCATTCCTTCCTAACTGTTTGATAATTAATTTTATTATTTATTTGTCTTTTACTCACCATCACGCTATACACACAAGACTAACGGGAAAACTGACTGGGCAGATAAATGGATTGACGATCAGAGAGAATGCCTAAACAAACGGACCAAATTTCACGCAACAAATTAATTACTGTTTTACAACGCTTGCCATCATACATAAATGCATCTATCACATAAATTATGACGGCTTCTTAACCTTTGGGACTTACTAATTATCAACTCTGCTTTTTTACGCTCGACCAGAATGTGACCTCAGGAACCAGGGAAGGAAGGCGTGACCACGGACACCGACAAAACTCGACGCCCAATGAGCAAAAGGGAAGACAGGCTGATTTCTCGGCCTGTAAAATGAAAATATTTTCATCCCCTTTTAATAATCACTCCTCAGAAATATCACACACCTCAATGCCAACCTGAGAAATTTATTAATTATTTTTTAAACAATTATTTATTTTTACCTGGCCCGCGTCGAGGAGAGAAACAGCACGTTACTGGCGACCTTTTGGTTGAGCCTGACCTTCAACTGCTGACACTACGAATGAGGTGGAGCTACCGTACGCTAGAAACGCTGGCCTACGCTGGAAGAACCTGACAGATTTCAAAATTCTATTAATTTCCACTAGTTTCACTAACCCTCAATCTTGCACTCAATCTTTAAATTTCCGGAAACCACGCACGGTTTTTTTACTTACGCTTGAAAACGCTTTGGAGAACGATGAGACTTTGACTTGACTGGACTGACTGGAAACGTGAACTGAGGAGGACGGGGCGGCGGTGAGGTAGCAGCAAGACACGCTTTCCAACCTTCCCATTTACTCGCTACACAATACAGACTAATGTATGCCTACCTTCACTCAGGCCACGCTTTCCTCCCTTACTTATCATGTAATTTTTCACGGAACGCATTCACTATTTACGCGTGAACACGTAGGGGCTCACCTAACACAAGACCAATATGTTGAACAGAGTACGAGTTGATAGTCATCCACTATGAACTAATCCCCTTAGTTTACTCGCTTACTAACTCCTTATTGTATGGTCTACAGTGCTGCGGCTAATTCGCCTCTACAAAATTATAAAAGCTTATCCGGGTGCACATCTTCACACCTTCTGGTTATTCCCTTATGCCCCACTAGAGAGCGTGAATAAGCCACGCTACTAACCTAACTTCTTTGTACAAACAAACTTAACCTAAGTGGAATTTACCCTTTCAACATCTCCCTCCCCGGAAACTTGTCGTCCCAGGCAAGTTTAACGACTTTTTCAGTCATTTCTGATTCTTCTGAGTTTTATTGTAGAGAGATTTTGGGTACTTATCAAGATATTTAACTAAATCCTCCTTAGATAAACCTATTTTTGCAGCCAAGTTATAAACTCGCTTGACCTTTAGCATTTTCCCATTTCGTTTGCGGTTAGCCTGTCTCTGGACAGGTTGATTCAAAACTACGTTAGATAGAGGGGGCTCGTCCGTCATTTCCACCTTACGATCAGTTTTTGCTACATTATTCCAGCTATTAACTTCTGCGCTAATTTCTACCGGATTATAGTCTATCTCCATGTCGCTACATGCCTCTAAATCACTATCGCTAACTTCTAACTCCTCAATCGTAACTTCTAGTGAATCCATCTCATATCGGCTTAACATACCACCTCGACTACCCCTTGACGACTCTTCGGAAATTACTGGCTGGGAATTAGCCTGTGAATGCATTTCGCCCCTATGGCGGTCGATGATCGACAACAATTCTTTTCTAAATTGTCTATTTAACACCCTTCCTTTCAGGGCGTTTCCTACTAGTTCTAAGAGACCATTGTCGTCGCGTGGCATTCCTCGGCACATAAATCCTATTACTCCAATATCTAAAGTATTGCTGACAGTGTTATCTATCTCTTTTGCTGTCTCGAGTCTCCACTGTAATAAATCGAGGAATAACTTTTGTTGCCCTACCGTATTAAAAACCTGTTGCTGGTTTGAAGATAAACCCTTGATATATGCATGCCAATCGGATAAACTGTTCCTTTCCGGAAACTTGAAAACTGCCTTGGTAAATTTCTTAGATATTGTGAACTCCATTTCTAACAAACTATATTGATTCTCACTAACTAATTTGCAGAAACACTCTAATATCAGGCGAGAATCGCCTGAGGCGTAAGCCACCAATTCTGGATGTAGAGGCCTCTTACGCCAATCTGCGAGTTGCGCTGCTTTGGTCTCAGAAATGTCTTTATCTAAGCATCGTCTCGCAATTTCAGTTAGTGAAGCCGTGGGATTTCCCCTATATAAACTAAAATACACTTCCTGCAAATCCACAACGCCTACACTGTAGATGTTAAAATCTCTCTGTAAGGATCTAATTTCCCCATTCCCATGGACGATTTTCAACTGATTAGGGTTTTCGAATATCTCCCCTAGATAAAGATGGATCTTGTCGCATAAGGTTATGCAATCAAAGACGTAGTCGTGAGTGACCGTTGAGATCTGAAGTAGACAGATCATATGCACGAAGCTATCTCGGCTACTCGATTCTGTATCTAAGGCCACCGTAACATGATGCTTTAATTCTCTGGCCACCTGATCTAACTGTTCTTCCTTATCTATATATTGCAGGATTCGGTCATCACTCAAATAACTTATTCCTAACATTTCCTTCGTTATTTGCCACTCTGTTATATGCTTTTCATGTGGGTTAGTCTTAGGAAAGACTCTATGATTTATTTCCCTACGAAAGTTAAGTAATAAAGGGTTGGTATGTTGCGGCCGAGATTGAACTCTACCCCACCTTCTGAGGGCTTCTCGTAAATCTTGAATGCGTGACTTTCCCATCTAGGAATAAAACACCAAATATTCATATTAAGACCCAACCATTACATAACCATAAAGTTTTTTATTCTTCTCGTCGATAGTGTACATTTATACGACAATGAAACACAAAATACAAACAAAACACCATCTTATTTAATTTTCGTATCTCGAAAATTCTGGATTGTTCCATATTGAGAGAACTTGTCTAATCATCTTTCTAGCCTCACTCCTATTTTCTTCAAAGTTTATGCGCGTTAAATTCAGATCTATTGTGCGTTGTTGTATATTCAGTCGTAGATGCATTGTATGATAGATGCTAATAAAATGCTGCAGTATAATCGAGTGGTTATGGATTAATTGAGTAAATATGTTTTATTGTAACCCAATGGCGAACGCTCTGAATGAAAACATAATTTTACACTCCCTTTCTTTCAATGCTAACATACGACTCTCAAGTGACTGAAAATAGTTGGCCTCAGTCGAAAAGTATTTTAACATGTCAGGATGGTATCTGTTCCAATCGTTTTCAACACTTGTCTTTAACCAGTTTGCATGCCTACGGTTTGTTTCAATAGCTTGCTCCGACAGTACCACTTTGAGTTCAAATAAATTTATGTCCGGCAAGCATACCCCAAAACTGAGATTCTCATCCGTGACGAGTTCATTTCCCTTAGTATGCATCTGTAAGATAAAGAACAATAGTTATCGTATCATATGATATGTATACTGGCCAGGCTTTACATGAAATCAGAGTCAAAATGAGAATGCAAATAACAACGCTTAGTTATGTTTTATCAATTATTTCTAATTATAACGAATTATTTATTAATTTTCACTTGAATAGTAAACAAGAATAGTTATTCACTTCGGTAAATTGTCATATTTCAGATTATAACCCCGCTGCTGCAAATTTTGGTAGCATGAAACGACAGAATATGTCGGAGAAACGACGCTAGAAAGATCATCATTTCCTCTTCCCCAGTCAAACTCGCTTGAACGTGGTGCTTCACTGTGGTCAAGCGCAGGACCGCCAGAGATTAAAGACGGCTGAGGGTCGCGTCGAATTTGGACGACAGGCGGACGAGTGGATACCGGGAACTCGAACTGTGCTACAACTGAACAAGTAGGGTTAGGAATTTGAGGTAATGGGGAGGGATTTAGGGCATTGGTAAGATTTCGCGGTTGATGTGGCGGTAAAGGAAGTGATGGGGAAGGAAGGCGTTTTTTCTGAGGGGGTAGATAAGGGTAAGAGTGTGAATTTGATAGAGACCTATCTAACCTTTCAATGGCACTAAGCCGTTTTTGCGCAGGAATGCTGTTTGATCCCCTATTCAACTCTTCTATTCGTCTTTTCTCTTGTAAGGACTTTAACAACTGCTGCTGCTTCTTCTCTTCCCTTATCTTTTCCTGTTTCGCTTTTGCTTCCGCCTGCCTTTTCTCTAACTCCTTCATTTTCTCGCTTTCTCTCCTACTCTGATGATCACCCACATCCATATGGCCTGACTTATCCCTCAATATCGCTTCAAATGCAGGTGTCCACACGGGACCGTGAGTTCTTAACAATAATTTTGGAGCTTGTTTCTTTGGATCTTTACATGTGTCTAACAAATGCCCTGACTCGTACACCTTTCTAAACGTTTTCTGATGTGTAAACAACTTGTGTTTGTAAAGAACATCCCTGTCAAAATCGTCTATTATTACTACTGACCTTTTACTTGCACCCAACGTCTTTTCGTTGTTTGGGGAAGCCGTATCATTCCTAAAAGAAATGAGGAGTGCTTTCGGACGTATTATTTTCCTGGTCAACTCCTTACCGTTAACAAACTCTACACTTGACTCTATTTCGTCTGCTGTAACCGTACTACCTATATCCCTTTGTCTTTCTTGCCTAGCTTCTTCCACTAAATGCTTCGTACCATAGTCAGTTTGAAAACACTTTGCTGCTTTCTCTACCGAACCAACCTTATGAGTAAAGTGATTTTTGTTTGGCGGATGAGGTCTATAATCAAATGTCTGTGAAGGTCGCTCCCACCCAGCTAAAGAATATAGTGTGCTCTCCTGATCTATAATATTTATTCTCTTCTCAATTTCCTTAACATTTCTCTGATATTCTGATGGCTCTGGATATATGTGTGTAATATCCCTATCTAGATCGTATACAATTTTCGTTGGGGTGGGAGTATGAATTGACGTGTACCTTAAATGCCCTCTCTCCTTCAAAAAGTGGTCCATTGACCGTTGAGACTCGATATTTCGCGCTATGTAGTTTGGAAAAGGATCAGTTCCTACGGAACTTTTAGCGGATAAGGAAGGTGGAGGAGGAGGAGGGAGTGGAAATGATAATGGTCGCACAGCCGGAGACATTCCAATTGTACGATTGGAGGTGCTTGCTTGCACTATCCGGCTCATTCTATAAACAAAAGACCATAAAAATTAATAGTAAGGGGTCAAGTCGTTGACATGAATCTTATATGCCATCTGCTTAGTCCCTACATTTTCTAGATCATACACATTTGTAGAAACTCTTTCTTTGACAATATAAGGTCCCTCTCTTCGCGGAGCCAGCCCTGAGCTTATTCCCTTACTCTTATCTGACAAAATATGTGTTTTCATCCACACCTTATTTCCAACTTCAAAATGACGTTCTCTAGTTCTTTGATTTTTGTATTCTAGATACGTGTCCTGACTATTTGCTATCGAATCGCGGGCGATATCATGAACCATAATTATTCTTTCTTTCAGATCTGCCAACTCTTTCTGTGGCGGACTTGGTAATTGCACAAGATTATCAAATGGAACCCTTAACTCGCGTCCAAAATTCAAATAAGCCGGAGTGAATCCCGATGAAACATTTACTGAGGTATTTATTGCGAAAGCTATTTCCTGGCAATATTTGTCCCAGTCTTTTGTTCGAGTCATAAGGGCTCGGATCATGCCCTTGACAGTGCCGACATAACGCTCAGTTGGGTTACTGTTAGCATGGTACGGACTCTGATGAAAAGGGGTGATACCCTTAAGCTTACAAAACTCTAGATACACATTGGAGACAAACTGAGAGCCATTATCTGAAATCAATACCCTTGGAACTCCGAATTGATTAAAAACCTGCCTGAGACACTCAATTATCTTTTCTGTTTTTGCTTGCTTCAATGGAAAAATCTCTATCCACTTCGAAAACACGTCTAATACTAACAAAAGTACCGTGGATTGTTTTGCGCTTTTGCAGTACGGGCCTGCTAGATCTAATGAGCAAATTTCCCATGGCCCATCTGGTACGTATGATGAATTTGGTGCAGGAGGATATAAGCTAGGTTTTGCTCTTGCACATGACTCGCACTTTCGAATGTATGTACCTACGTGTTTTGCCATTCCTAACCAGTAAACCCTTTCCTCTAGCCTACTATATGTTTTTCTCCGACCCACATGACCTGCGGTGGGACTGTCGTGAAACAAGGAGATTATATGAGTGTGCAATGACTCGGGTATCCAAATACGGAAATATGTGTTCTCATTTTCCCACAATTTATTATTTGGCCCTACATATCTCCATAACATACCATCCTCGCTCAAATATGCTCTGGAAGCATGTGCAGAGATTCGCTCCCTGTTTATTCCGGATGACAACTTTTCCATTCTGACAAACTTCTTTATTTCGGATAAAAATGCGTCCCTATCCTGCTCCTCGATAATTCGTTTTCTATCAATAATCTCAGTCGCTTCTAGCAGCAACACTGACGCTTCAGCGTCGTCAGAATCGATTGGGTCAACTCTACTCAACGCATCCGCGACCTTAATAGATGCAGAATTTCCGGGTTTATGGCGCACAGTAAAATCAAAGCCTTGAAGTATCATAAACCACCTTGCTAATCTTCCTACCGGATTCTTGATCTTTTGAAGCCACTGTAAAGCGGAATGGTCTGTCTCTACTATGAAATGTGTAAGCTCGATATAAGGTCGGAACTTCTCTACTCCGAATAATATACTCAACAATTCAATTTCTGATACACTGTATCTAGTCTCTGCCGGTTTTAACGTCCGGGACGCAAACCAGATAGGGTAACGAATTCCATCTTTCTCTTGAGACAAAATACTAGCTAGACCTTTTCTGGAAGCATCGCAAGTTATAATGAACTCCAAGTTGAGATCTGGTAAGTAAAGTTCTACTTGCCCACACAAAGCATTCTTCAAGAATTGAAACTCCTTCTCACACTCTTCTGTCCATTTCCACGGCACCTCGCCAGTGAGAACATAAATTGGCCTTGCATGAATTGAAAAGTTAGGAATAAACTTCCTATAATAACCCATTAACCCAAATAACCTCTGAATATCCTCTTTGTTTTGAGGCCTAGGGAACTGCCTAATATTCTCAACCTTTTCTGGGTTCGGGTAACATTTTCCTGGCGAGATGATGTAACCTAAATACTTAAGTCGTCGCCGACAGAGCTGTACCTTTTTCGGTTGGACGGTGAAATTAGCTTCCTTCAGCTTTTTCAGAGTGTCTACTACGTGTTTTACATGCTCTTGGAAGGTTCTACTAAATGCTACCACATCGTCCATATAAGGGATGTTTGATTTCCATCTAGTTTCTTGTAACACATAATCCATGCATCTTTGGAAGGATGCAGGAGAGTTACGTAATCCCATTGGTAATCGAGTGAACTCATACAGCCCATGATGACAGATAAAAGCAGTACGCTCAATATGATCTGGTGCAACTGACAACTGGTAAAACCCTTTGCTTAAATCAAATACCGAAAACCACTCGGAACCTCCAAGAAACGATAATATTTCTTCAATATTTGGGAGCGGATAATTATCCGGGACAGTGATTTTATTCAAAGCTCTGTAATCAGTTATAAACCTCCAAGTGAAATCTTTCTTTGGCAGCACGAAGGCTGGTGACGACCAAGGGCTCATAGATGATCTAATTACACCCAACCTGAGTAGTTCGAAAAATGTCTTATCAAAATGTTCCCTTCTGCCCTTTGACATAGGTTGCATCCTTGCTTTTATCGGGAATTGATTAGGAGGATCTATCTCTATCCTATGTTCATAAAGCTTGCACTCCCCTGGTACTTCCGAAAATATAATTATGAATGGAAGTATAGCGGCGCGAAGCATCTGTTTTTTAACCTCGTCTAACTCAATAGGAATCTGCAAGAACTCACACTTGTCAGGATACAAGCTCTCTAAATTTTCTTCGAGCTCATCATCGGAGTCATCCTCCGAGTCCTGCAACTCTACCTGCTGAGTCCATAGAAGCATATTGTTCTCGAAGTCGTCATCAGAATCTACTTCTGTTTCTTTCTTTCTATCATTATTTTTAGAGATAGACTGGGCATCCACCTTGCAATTCTTGATTGAACAATATTGAATTTCATTAGGAGCGAGGAAAGGTTGTAATGTTCCCATGTCTGTTCCTAGTGAATAACCTCCTCTATTTACCAAAACAGAAATGTCTTCCTTAACGAGAAAATCTCTACCTAACAAAACTGACTGTGGTGATCCTGCTAACATGTAACACAACTGCCTTCTTTTACCATAAGCGTATCCTATTGTTATGTTAACTGCTTCCTTCGCCACCATACTACCATTGATCAATTTTATCTTCTTTTCGCATGGGAGAACTGTTATGTTCTTTTCCCTAACTAACTTGATTATATAATCATTCACCACCGATATTCCTGATCCTGAGTCAAGAAACGCCGCGAATTGTCTTCCTAATATTTCTACTGGAATGAGTGGGATAGTATTATTCGAAATTTTTTCAGTCGGAGCAAACGCTGCTAAACTAGTCTGATCGCCTGAGCACTCTACCTTCTCATCTGAGTGCCCAGGCTGTTGGAGTTTAAAGGCGCCGGAGAACCAGTCCTTCGATTTGGACAATCGCGTTTTAAATGTGGTCCATTACAAATGAAGCAACCCTCAAAATTTCTACCTGGTGATGGGGATCTACTTCTATCAAATGCTGGCGAACGTGGACCACTATCGTTATGATTCTTATCTCTCGGTGACGGGGATGGAAGTTGAATTAAACCCGATTTACCCTGGAACGGATTCGGTGCCTGAGGGGATGAATCCTTCTTATCATCTTTGAAACTAACATGCTTTCTAACTTCTGAGTTATTTTCTCTCTGGTAATTTTGACCGGAGCCTGCGAACTTCTTTATTTCTTGCTCAATGGGTTTGTAAGCAAGAGCAGGCTCAATGGATCTACCAGCCTTTGGTGGCGTGTACTGCTTATCGGCCTGCACGCACCTATCTGCGTTGTGAACTACTTCAATAAATTGAGCAAGTGAATTAAAAACTCTTGGAGCGGAAATATATCTTTTGTAATCTGGATGCATTTGATTACAGACTACGTCTATGATCACTGATTCCTCATTAATTCCTAGCCGTTCGAAGTAGCCTATAATGACTCTAAGAAAGTATGACAGTGATTCATCGGGCCCTTGGAAACGTTCCCCTAACTCTCTAGACAATTTCTTTTCGTAATCATGTGGCTGATATTGCCCCCTGAACCTGCATTTAAAATTGTCCCAGTCGGAAAATGGATTCCATGACTGCTCCATATTATACCAGTGAAATGCATCGTCTGTTAATGCAATTGGAATGACTCTATTTAACAAAGTGCCGAAAGAAATACCTGAAATCTGCTTATATTTCTCTAATTCGCATAAGAAATCATATGGCGTCTTCTTCTCTGCGAACCCCGAAAACTTGGGGATCTCTACCGACTTTAAATGAAGTCTATCAGGAAGTGACTCTTGAGGAGTCTGTGGAGTGGACTGAAAGTATGTCGAGTGAACTGGCCTAAAATGATTTCTATTTGCAAATGTCGATTGAAACCTAGCCTGGCTATTATCCTGACTACCTTGCATTCCACTTGAATGTACACAATCCTGACAATTGCAATTAGTTAATCCTACCCCTTGATTCCTTGAATCTCTGGACTCTTCCCTTCTACTTCCTTGGGAGATTCCCATTCCGAATAAATTTCCGCGAGAGTGCTCATTAAGATTTTGTGCATAAATTGCCCTCCAATTTGCATCTTGTTCGCTCGAGACTCCATCTCGTAAATGCATATTCTGCATTTGAGAACTAATGCCAAACCCATTTCGTGTTACGTCATTTGCTTGTGATACCGCAGCATCATTTCTCCCTAAACTGCGCCTGGGCGGGGGTACATACATTGTTTCCCTTTGGGGAATATTCAAAGTTGATGGCCTTTGCTGTAACCCGCTTGAACTCTCTAACACACTGAAAGTAGGGAGAGGATTTGCTGAAGTACCCTGTCTTCTCTGTTCCCTTGCATTATCCCTACTTCTATTTCTCTGCTCTCTCACGTAATTACGTTGATGTAACATGCGCATCTCATTCTCATTTGGACTCTCATTATCATGATTTCTTTGCCCCGGCATAGGATAATATGCGTTGACATCTTCAACTCCAATTTCATTCAAAATTTGCCTTCTCTCATTAAGCCATTGATCACGTGAACGTTGAAGAAATTCCTGATATTCATTTTGTAAATTCTCTTGTATGACCTCATGAGGGAGCCTTCTCCAATTCTCCGGAGCGAGCGTGGAATTCGCATTTCCAAATGAAAAGTTACCACGAGCACCTAAGGATGCTGACTCGCTATTATTTCCATAATTTCTAGCCTGAGAAGACCCACCAGAAATAACATTTTGCATGAGATGAGCTGATGATGTACTTGCCCCTTGATTAAGATTTGGAACGCTGCTGATTGGCCTACCGAATGTATCATGAAATGAAGTGACCAAAGATGCTGCTGTAGTTCCAGCCAAAGTGATTGTTGGCCTACTATTTAAATTCCTATTTAAATCTGACCCTATCGCACGTGATGTATTAGGTGCGGAAGCGTTCATCGAATCCCTAATCCTATTCATGATACTCTCATTTGTCTCGCTCCTTAAACTAATTGTTCTTAATTGACCTCCTGTGCTTACGGTTGAACTTTCCGTTCTTGGAGCTTCCACGACTACATTGTCCTCCGATACCTCACCCTCAAGAACATTTCTAGGCGTGTCGCCAGATCCACTCATTCTGACTTGTCGCACTGGCGCCAACGGTGTTGAGTACACGCTATTGCTTTGTTCTTCTCTATTGTCTTCATGATTCTCCAAACTCTCTCTATTTTGAATAAATCTTGGAGTAAATCTACGTGAATACCTACTCTGTCTACGAGCACGAATTACCGAAGCTAATGGAGTATGCATCTATTTGACCTTTTTTGGATTAATGTCTATCGTTGTTAGCATATTAACTAAGCAAGGAACTATACCAAGAAACTTTCCTTCAACGAAAAACTCATTATTTCGAATTAATTTACATTCAGATTTAATTCTATTGTGTGTATGATGCTCTACTTTTTGTAGGGATGAATGTAAAATTCCCTAATTTACAACCCCAATATGAATGAACTACTTAAATTTCCTCACGAAATATGTTAATTTCTCTACCACTTAAAGTTAAACGACACCAATACCCTATAATGCTTATTTAAATAGCCACCGTACCTTAAATTAAAGAAAGAACCTTAAGTTCAGCCAATGACCTGCTTACTCGTACAAATCTACACGTGTCTACCTTGCTACTGACTACTACTACGTTGTTCAATACCAATGACCATACATACATACATTCCACACATACATATCAACTAACGAATGCTTCATTAAAAATTTCAGAATTTCCACATAGCCATTTCTTTAAAAATCGGAAAGAAAAATTACTAAAAAATTGACTTTTGAAGATTCGAATCTGAAGGAGTCACCAGGTGTAATGGGTGATTTCCAGGTTTGACTGAAATTGCCCACTAGTATGTTATTTTTTAGAAGAATTGTCGGCTCCGTGATGATAAGTATTCTACTTTTCCTTTTAAGGAATTAACGTGAGCTTTAAATCTACAGCAAGCTATAAAATGCTCGTTTAAATTGGCTATGACTAACGTGGATTTGTGGACAAAGAACTATAGTAATTAATGAAGCATGTACAATTTGAGATAAATTTCATACAATGCATAATTATTTATTTACAAGAATAAAATAAATAGGCATGAATAATCGAACTCCAAATCTCTAAATTAATTGTAATTGAGAATGAACACCTTAATTGCTAGCATGGATAATTAGTAATAAATTGAGTTTCATAATACGAGAAAATAACTATTGAAACTTAATTGTAATGAATTGAAAACTTAATTGTAGTAGCAGTAGCTCAGAAACCATTTAACTATTATTTAAAACTTAACCTGACGCTAGTTAGGACGAAAACCTATCTTGGAAATTTATGATACAATTAACTATGCAAGCCAACGGAAAGATTGGAGGCAACCGGGAAAGGCTGACTACGGTACGTTGGCTTTCCTAACAATTCCTAAACAGGAGAGCTGGAAGGCCCTGCTGCCTAGAAACCTTTACAATGTTTCTAAAACTTTAAATTTAAACTTAATTGGACTATTTAAATCACCTTGCACGCGTTGAGTAGAGATACAGGTGACTGAACGGAAAGGAGTAGACACGGTGGCAACCAACGGGGCGATTTGAGAAAATCGGTGAAAAGGAGCTCGGTTCGCTTTGACAGACCCAACACGACAAACAGATGACCACTGATGAGAAACCGGGTTAAAAGAGCTAGAAACGGAAACCAAGAGTCAAACATTAGTTTGAGAATTTCCATTCCTTCCTAACTGTTTGATAATTAATTTTATTATTTATTTGTCTTTTACTCACCATCACGCTATACACACAAGACTAACGGGAAAACTGACTGGGCAGATAAATGGATTGACGATCAGAGAGAATGCCTAAACAAACGGACCAAATTTCACGCAACAAATTAATTACTGTTTTACAACGCTTGCCATCATACATAAATGCATCTATCACATAAATTATGACGGCTTCTTAACCTTTGGGACTTACTAATTATCAACTCTGCTTTTTTACGCTCGACCAGAATGTGACCTCAGGAACCAGGGAAGGAAGGCGTGACCACGGACACCGACAAAACTCGACGCCCAATGAGCAAAAGGGAAGACAGGCTGATTTCTCGGCCTGTAAAATGAAAATATTTTCATCCCCTTTTAATAATCACTCCTCAGAAATATCACACACCTCAATGCCAACCTGAGAAATTTATTAATTATTTTTTAAACAATTATTTATTTTTACCTGGCCCGCGTCGAGGAGAGAAACAGCACGTTACTGGCGACCTTTTGGTTGAGCCTGACCTTCAACTGCTGACACTACGAATGAGGTGGAGCTACCGTACGCTAGAAACGCTGGCCTACGCTGGAAGAACCTGACAGATTTCAAAATTCTATTAATTTCCACTAGTTTCACTAACCCTCAATCTTGCACTCAATCTTTAAATTTCCGGAAACCACGCACGGTTTTTTTACTTACGCTTGAAAACGCTTTGGAGAACGATGAGACTTTGACTTGACTGGACTGACTGGAAACGTGAACTGAGGAGGACGGGGCGGCGGTGAGGTAGCAGTAAGACACGCTTTCCAACCTTCCCATTTACTCGCTACACAATACAGACTAATGTATGCCTACCTTCACTCAGGCCACGCTTTCCTCCCTTACTTATCATGTAATTTTTCACGGAACGCATTCACTATTTACGCGTGAACACGTAGGGGCTCACCTAACACAAGACCAATATGTTGAACAGAGTACGAGTTGATAGTCATCCACTATGAACTAATCCCCTTAGTTTACTCGCTTACTAACTCCTTATTGTATGGTCTACAGTGCTGCGGCTAATTCGCCTCTACAAAATTATAAAAGCTTATCCGGGTGCACATCTTCACACCTTCTGGTTATTCCCTTATGCCCCACTAGAGAGCGTGAATAAGCCACGCTACTAACCTAACTTCTTTGTACAAACAAACTTAACCTAAGTGGAATTTACCCTTTCAATACTAGTACATTGGTTGATATAATATGTAAATGCATGTCTAAAGTGATTTATTTCGGCTAGAAAAATTATAATTAGTGTACAGTGTACCTCTTTGCACGCTAGCCCGAGTTTTCTACAGCAAATTCTGGTACTCCGAGTTTGCTCCTTCTCATGCCTGGAGCAATGGAATGCAACTGGATAATTAACGGTTGGTTTTGGCGTTGTCGTCGTTGCGTGATGCGCATGTACCTCTTTGTTGTGATGCACTTTCTGAACATAATTTGAATTTAATATCAACACTTTAATTAAATGCCTACTCAGCCCACACTTTGAATGAATAAACTGTATAATGACATTTCGGAATGTTTTTTTAAAGTTGATGGAGAATTTCCTGACACGAAGGACATAATTATGAACACTATAAGAAATATAACAACGTTCTTCATCTTACTGTTCTTGAGAGTTACACTAGCAGTACTCAAGAGAATCAAAAACTATGTGAAAGATTATTGGAACGTATTTACGAAAATATTTTAAAGCAGATATATGATTTTTATATTCGAAAATAATGAGAGCCAAGCCTTGATTTGCTTAATTAAAAGTTTATTTACTTAAACGGACATGACAGAATCGAAAAGAATAGAAGATTCAAGGAAAATTGTAAAAACCATTAATCATAAATAATACACTAGTAGCTTTTTGTCTGAAAAAGGAAAGAATGATGTAAACAACTTTACAAATAAAATAAACAATTATAAAGAGGAGATTAGGTAGTTAAATCTAAAAAAAACTCAGGGCTTTATAGCAACCTACAGGATCGGACAGTCAGGGGCAGTATGTAGGTATGCAGTATGCACGGGTAATTACCAATTCACCAAAAAAAAGTACCAATTCACCAGCGTCTACTTATGTGTACAATTTAATCCTGATCACAGGACTATGAAGCACTTTTTAAAAATCTACGGTAAGATTACTTTCTCCTTGCGACATTAGTTGGGGTAACGTGCAAAAAATTAACAAGGTTTCGCCGTTGACATTCATGCGTGAATTATTGTATAAGGAAATGGAGCATTTACCGTACTGACTTGACGCGATTAATCGAGATTACTATCACTGTAGTTTTCGTCTTTATCTCATTGAATTTATTAATTACCTTAATAAGTGCCATGGCTGAGGACATGTTTTCAGACATGAAAGTGGATATGAATTGTCAATTCAATTTAATTTATAGACAAATCTGCTCAAAATTCAAATCTCTGCTCCAGCTCGCAAGTATTGTAAGTTGAGTTTATGTCTAGTCTAGATCATGATGCGTCATGGTTATTATTCGTTATTAATAAAAATGCAAGATTCCTTATTCCTGGATTCTCCTTAAAAAGTGTACAATGCTCCTTTTTGCATCAGAATAGGACTGTAAAAGTTGTCTAGTACACATTGCTAAAGTGGAACAGTTTTTTGGAAGAACAACAAAATCTTCAGATGTCTCAACTTGCCCCAAAATCCTATGAAACTTGGTAATTCCGTACAACTGGAAATGTTTCCGTGTCCCCCAACGGCCAACACCAGACATTACTTCGCATCTGAAAATGCACTTCAAAATATTAAAATTAGTGGAATTTGGGTTTCCAGAGCCCCCTGATTAAAAGTCAATGTTTGATCTTGCGGAAGTATGTACATGATTAAGTTCACATCACACGTCCGAAATCTGAAAGATCCGTCCGCCAAATGGTCCATACTTTTCATCCGACCTTCTCTGTCGTTTCTGACTGGTTTCTGGGGAGGCAGACATCCCCTTCTTCGTCTTACGTTACCCCTTCTAATTCCTTTGGAGGAGGTGGAGGTGCTTATTGGAGGGGAAGGATCATAATAATGTTCACAACGATCTGCCATAGGCACGCAGGAAATGGCGCCATCTCCGTCTGAAGGTTGAGAAATTAATATTACTTAACATCTAACTTTCCAAAAGGGGGATTAATGACTGCTGCTGCATAGTTCGTATAAGACGTGCTTAATTAAATTGAAATTAGTTTTAAGCTTGAATGCTCTTGCCACCGTCATGTAGATTTTGTTCCCTGAATTCATGACTGAGCAGTTGGTGACACGCAAGTTGTAACTTACAACACAACCACAGCACTTTTTAAAGTTTATTACGCATTTTTTCTGTATTTACAGTTACCTAATTGTTCTGCTTATTGCATAATATCTAACTGCATGTATTTCCCTGTTGTATTTGGCTGGATAATCTCTTGAAAGGATTAAAGTGTTTAGGTAGGAAGTCAGTCAGTTATAGCCAGTTGTAGTGACTGCAGAAACTAACGTCAAACGTAATAATAATTAGTGCGACCAGGTCAACGGTGCTGTTTGCTGATTTCTAAGTTAATTTTTCATCATTCTCGCTACTTTTATTGGTAATTATTTCATATAAATACAAATGACGATTTATTAAGCATTTTCAATTAAATAACAATGTACATACAATATAATATGATGTGGTATGTAGGTAATAGTAATTTATTTCAAAGTGCTGTTCAATTTGTCAACAGATTTCTGCAGTTTAGGAGTTCTTAGACATGGACAAGGTCGCAGGCCGTGGAAAGGGATCCCGACATGGTCGACGGTCGCGATCCAATTCGGAAAATAACTGCAACAATGTCTTTGAAAGTACTGACAGCGCCCCCCTTCCATCACCTTCGACAGCTTCAAGCTCGGGAATTAACCGTACCAACTTATCTATGAGCACGAGCGACAACATATTTGCGGAAACCGAGATTCCTGAAATGGAGGGGGAGGAAGTGGTTCTGAACCGTCGGGGAACTCCAATTCGGACACAAAAGCGAAACCGATCGTACTACGGGGACGATATGATTAGCATGCCATCTGTAAAAACGAGAGCACCCAGAACCAAAACCCTGCATTCTCCTGAGGCGCAAGTGAAACAAGAACCAATTGAGGAAGAGCCACCATCAAGACCAACGGTCACCTTAGAAAATGCAGCAGCAGTTACCGTGGTAACCCGCCCTCGTTCCAAATCTACCAATTACAAGAAACGCACTTCCGAATCTCGTCAAAAATCATCTGCATCTACATCATCGGCCACTGATATGGAAGAAAAGGTGAACTATCACCAAGAGAAACCAAAAGGAGTCGGAGGAGAGCTTCCACGAAGGAAGAAGGCTACGAAACCCGGAACTTCGACAGGTCCACCATTGTTCCTGCACAATCAGAGGGATCACCATGATAACCTGGGGGCCACTTTGGAGCCTAACCTGCGACAGGCGCTAACTACTGGAGCCAAGTCTACCAGCTCATTTGCTCCTCCTCCAATATTGCCACCGTTACCCTGCATGCCTAATTTATTCGGATCGCTGGATGGTCCATTGGGACCCATTTTTCCAACACCACCGCCGCCTAAGCAATTTGGGCGTTTCATGAACAGGGCGACTCTAAAGTACCAAAATTCACAAAATTATTCATCTTTCCTTGGACACAATGACACAGCACTTGCATTTCCCTCTGTGTCATTAAATCAAGCCTCCACTCCCGCTTCTTCTTCGTTTTCCGGAAATGATGGCCTATTACAATGGACCGGAGTTGCTGAATCTGGAACTAGAAGTACGAAGTTTTGCGAAATTTCCACATACGATTATTTATTCCAGCAGTTCCAGCCTGCTGCTCCAGGATTGGTCCATTCCGAAAAGAAGCATGAAATCAAGTCTGATAAGCCGACTGACACCGAGCGAGTACACTCGATAGCGACTCGACTCAAGAACATTTTGAAGTTGCCCAAGGCTCACAATTGGGTGTGCTTCGAATGGTTCTATAGCGACATTGATCGAGCTCTGTTTGGTGGCGAAAGTGATTTTGAGGCTTGTCTCCAGGAAGCTTTTCCAAACTTGAAAACTCGCAAGATGACACGCACGGAGTGGTGCAAACTTCGTCGAATGGTGGGAAAGCCGAGACGGTTGTCGCAGCTCTTCTTGCAGGAGGAACGACAGGAATTGTATAAACGCCGGGACAAGGTGCGGGTGATTCAGAAGAGAATCAAGCTACCTGACCACTTATCATACAGGGACCTTCCTGATGAGATTCCGCAGCTGATAACCATTGGATCCAAGGTGACTGCTAAACTGAGAGGACCAAAGCAGGATGGACTGTTTACGGGGATTGTGGAGGGCGTTGACGTTTCGAACAGTACTTATCGAGTTCATTTCGATCGAACTGAAGTTGGAACGTTGTCCGTGCCGGATTTTGATGTTATGGTAAGATTTGCTAAGAATAGTTGTTAACCTTAAACCTTACTTAATGAAGAAGAAGTGTTAAGTTGATAAGGAACATGATAATGATGTGCATGTGTGCATTTATTTCTCACAAGTCTCACTTTCCCCCGGACACCATATCCACGGCCAACTTTACCATGAAGATTTTGCGACAGGGCACATGTAACTTCAAGTTTCACAACACTGAGCGTCTCCAGAAGCTTTCAGAGGAACTTCCAAAGTCACTGTTTCCTTCTAATGCCTTGTTGGGAGGATTTCCAGCTCGATTTTTGGAGGCGATTGTAATATGTAGCTCATTTTCCATTTTTATGCAATCAACATTTCTTCACTGGAAGTTGTATAATTTATATTAAGTATTTTTTTAAAATGTATTGCAAATGCAGGTCCGCCTTATGAAATTGTTGAAAACAAAACGGGAGATGAATTCAACACTCGGAAAGTTGAACGTGGAAGCTGAAAAGTTTAGGGCTTACGGGGAACGATATCCGACAGAATTCCGAAAGAAATACGCGAAGGCTGTGACTGACTCGGATTCGTTGAGTAAGCGGATTAGCACGTTCTTAGAAGTGGTCCAGATTTACTGCAAAGAGGTGACTATTAATAATTAATTTTAATATCGCACTATTTATTTAGGTACACAAATTATATTGAACCATAAATCTAGAATTCTGACCTTTCGTTCTCTGTTTCAAGATACCTTTTGAAAACTCATCTACCTCGAAGATATTGGACTGTGAGGATTTGCTTTCAAGGTCGAACAAGGAGGCATCCCTGATTGTGTCAACGTACAACCACAGGGTCGATCAAATGGGCTATTCCGTTCCTTACACGTACAACCCCAAAATCGTTTCACTGGTGCAACAAATGGCGTCCCTGCTGTTGCAAGTTCATGTACGATTCATACCTTATAATATGGATGAGTGTTTCACTCGCAATTATTATTATTGCATGGAATTACGACAGTCCAAGAGTGGGTTTTTAAGAATTAATATGAAAATCCTATATTTATTAATTAATTGTTTGCAGGAACTTGCGGATGAACCTGGGGACCGCAAATTTCACGAGATGAAGAGCTTGCGTCTCACCATGGACAAAATGAAGGCGTCGCTGGTGGGCAGTAATTTGCAATGCTTCCAAAACAAGATTGAGATCCCAATGAATCGTATTATGACTGGCTTGTGTCTACAGAAAACATCGTCCAACGCTAATCCTAATTCTCGCTACCGCTAGTATTTACGATTATTTCATTTCATTGGTTTTAATACAGAGTTATTATTTAGTGAATATAATGAACATGTGCCTAAATTGTAAATAAACTGTAAAGCATGCAGCGTGTAGCGTTAAAGGAGTGTATTTTATCAGATATAATGAAATGTGAACTTGCCATCATTAAGACCAAGTTTATGATTATGATAAAATAGTATCAAGTTAGAGATGTAACTGTACAACTTGTGATCATCATGTCGATAGCTGTCAGTTTATTAGCGTTAGCGTAGCATGCAATAAAAATGTTTCATTCGAATCAATTGTAATTTTTCAGCATTTTAGTATGTATGTGCAAAATTAAATGCATTATCCCATCCTTAACTGGTGGCTATATATATATATATATATATATATATATATATATATATATATATATATATATATATATATATATTAACGTGTATAGTTAATGAACATGATGCACTAGTTATTCATTTAAAAATCTGCCAAAAAATTGGCAACGCAACCTGTAAAGCTTGTTCATTTTTAGCTGTGATAGCATCAACCCGTAGTCAGCAGCTCTTATCTTAATTTAATTTGACTTTTCTAAAATATATTGATTATGATCAAAGTAACTACTGCTTCAATGTTAACTAACAATAAATTGCCTAATTACAATTTCAACTACTTGAACTATTTTGATCATATTATGCGTTTAACCTGAAAATTAATTTTTGCCTATTTAAAGTTTCTCAAAATTTACTAAAAACACAAACTGGAAAGAGTCATTGAAAGCTTTCATTTAATTTTAGAATAGTACGTAGAAATCCTGGCAAGCAATTATTATAGAAACCTCAATGCGCCCCAAAGACGTGCGTGAGTAATCCCTAATTGTATGCTTGCTTAGCAGCATTTAAAGGACCGAAGTATACCTACAAAATATTTTAAGTTTTAGATTTTACAGTTTTTATTTAATTGACAAAATGCTATATAATTGATTACATTTCTCTTCATTGTTGCACCAACGGATCTCCGTAAAATTGGACAGTCATAACTTATACTGTTGCCTACTATAAGAATTACATAGTGATATCATTGTATAATTATTTACACAATAATAACTCAGCACGTACTTGACAACTTTAATGGAAAACTTACAGAAAATGCATTCTAAGTTAGGTAATACATACTCACCTCCACATGTAAAATGTACCACGATAAATGCTTACAAAGAGAAAAAACAAAAAAAAGTCAGAAACAAACTAAACCTACATAACCAAATATTTTACTAATAACAATAATAAGTCAAACTGTCACGTTTAGTTCATCATATTACAGCGATATATCGAAGACTTTTGTCGTTTTCAATAAAACCTAATAATAATCCATCCATCCATATAGTTTTAGTAGCCATCATCATCGTCGTCATTTCCCGTTGTAGTAGTCACTGTGGTGGTTGAGGTAGCCGAGGTTCTACGAGAGCGCGTTGAAGGTGGTCGTTGCTGCGACTTCGCGTCGGCGTCGCCTCCAGAAGACGAAACCGAAGGCATCCTTCCACCAGTTTTAGCTCGGAGTTTCCAGGACTGTTTCTCGCTTTCCGGAAGCACCTTAAAACAAAAATTCAAAAACAAAACAAAAAATCAGAATTGCAAACAAATGTTTAAATATTTCACGATAAATTAAGTTGACATTTTAAGTTCATAGCATGCTTACCTTCCAATCAGCATCAAACAAGCGCATAAAGTCACTGACGGTGCCGGTGACGCCGGCCTGTCGGGCTCTGTGTCTAACGAACAGGCAGTAACCGTTAGTCTTCGTATTACCCTTGCCTGTAGCGGCTTTGAGCAACGACGCTCCGCTTTCTGGAGGTGGAACACTGGCTTCCTCCATCTTCTTTTGCTCTTCCAAGCGCATGTTCAGTATTCGTCCCCGCCCTCGTCCACGGCCAAGTCCTCCGGAAGAAGCAGGACCTCCACTGGCCCCTGGCATATCATAGCGTTCCTTCGGCTGCCCCTTTTCTTCTTTACCATCAGTGTCATAGTCCGTCATGGAAGCCAAGTGTCCAGGTTGCTGACCCTCTTTCAACACGAGACCCTTGTGCCGAATCCGAGCCGCATCCGCTAACCCGTAGTTTCCAGATTTCACCCCTAACTTGGCCCAGGTGCTCGGAACTGGAGTGTACTCCTCCCCATTCTCCACATACTTGCCATCCTTCGTTCTCCTGATTGGAATCATGATTGTTGATTACCTACAAATACAATGACAAACAGATATAGGACATTTAAAATTATGAAACTTTGTTGCGTTATGTAATGCGTATTTTGAACCTCAAATAACATTCACTGATTGTAATAAAGCTCTTTGCTAACTTTCACTATACACTATATAATTACCAATTTCCAACTTGGTCAATCCTTTGTCCTTTAAAAATAAGTAGTCAACTGGGCCGATGAATTAATTACAACAGTCAAGGTCAAACGCTTATAACAACCAGAGAGAAACTACAATCACCACAACAAAAGACAATCATCATCATTAGATTTAACGTGTAAACATGTAGTTCTGCCAATAATTCCAATTCCAGATCAAAATAAAAAATAATTAAATTAACTACCATCACACCACACACGCTACCTACCAGTCAATCAGTAATTAAATATATCTTCTCACCTCAGTCAAGTCAACAAACTAACAAAACAAACGCTTCCTGACAAAAACGGATGACGGATGGCCAATTTTCTATTTTGTTTTGTTGATCAACAACAAGAGCTCCAACAAAACTCAACGTTTTTGTGGAGTTGGCTCGAGTACATTTCCATTCTTTCTGCATGCATCACTGCATTGAATTGTCGTTTTCGTGTCCTGCTGCACTCTCAGCACCATCCTCACTGTCAGGGAGGAAAGAATATAAAATGCCTCACTGTATTGTATAGACTTGCACCTAATTTGCATAATGAGCATGTATGCACTTTGTGCAGAAACCGTTACATCCTTTCAAGCAGCGTCGCAGCAGCAGAAAAATGCATGCAATTCTCTAGCAGAAAAAATTTGACGACAAAGCGTCCATGCTCAAGCTATGCATCGGCTTGAGCACCATTGACTCACGACCTTAACAAGTCGTGGTCAAGTGGAAAATAAAATGAAGAAGCTGCAATTTGGCTCGAGTATGCCACCCACCCACTCGTCGTTTTCAGGTCTTCTCTCTTCATCTGTTTTGCTATTGTTGGTAGTTTCTTATTCTTTTGAATGAAGAAAAAGATTTTATTTTCTTTGAATTCTGAAGTGATTCCCGTTTTTTAAAAAGTTTCTAGTAATTCGGAAGTCTATAAGAAATGAGTAAGAAATTTGGGGGAGTCGGATAAGAAAGTAAAAATGAACTCCAAGATGATGAGTCGTGAAAATGGTGCGGTCGGATGCGTGGATGTTCGTAGAGGGTCTGGAGAGCGACGCTCTCAGAGCGTCAAGGTCGACCTTCTGCTAATGGATCCGAGGGGAAGGGAGACGGGCGGCGGACTTACTACAACAAAGTTTGGGCCACGTTCATGTGCTCCAAGGAAGGATGTCGACACTACTGGAAATCAATGCACGGGTGGTGCTGACCTAAAAAGGCATTTCAGGTGTCACGCAGGGTGTGGCGACGCTGGACAACTGGTCCATTGGTAGATCAGGTAAGCGGAACTGACACGATAATTTGTTCATGGTGACCTTGTAAAGCCAACTATAATCAAGTTTTAATTAACTAACCTGATTTTTTCTTTATTGCTTACAGACAGATGACTTGGTTTGATCACTTCAATTGCTGTTCCGAGACGTGGCAAAAGATTCATAAGGGGGATCCAGAATCTGATGCCAAGGTTGGACTCCAACGGAAAGAGCCCATCCAAGATTCGTGTCTAAAATGTGTATCAACTGTTGCGCCTTCAGGATTGCAAAAACGGGTAAGATTATTTAAGATAATAGTAATAGGTGATGGTCTACTAAACAACTTTCATAATCATTATGATTAACACTAATTTTTGCTTTTAATTTATGATTCCAGTTTGCTCGGCTGTATACGTTTAGATGTGTCAATGAGAGATGTGCGAAGAAGCCCAACTGGAATGACTTCACTTTTGATGAGCCAGCCGTCCAGATGTGCGGACTTTGCCATAGCGGGGGGAACATTGTCGAGGTCAGCAAGGAAGTCGTGAAACAACCAAAAAAGGATTCTCGTCGTAACTCTGGCCGTGATGACGATCATCGTTCCTGGGTTGGTGGTCATCATTTCCGCGAGCTTTGCCATATGTGTCAAAAGTTGGAGCGTCAGGGAAAGTCCATGTCTTGCATTCAATGGAGGGAAGTTCAGTGCTTGAGGGAACAGAACGAGGATGGAACTGCTGTTGAGACAGTCAGCAAGTTATTTCCCATTCGTGAGTTCGAGCGTCATTAATTACTTTGTGAATAGTTTCTTTTTGTTTTTTGTATCATCTAGTCAGTTTGTGCAAGCAATTCATAAACTAGTGTTTGGAAATTAATTTACGTATATATATGTTACTATGTTTTAAACTATCGCTGTCTTTTAAAACTCAAAGTTCTCTGCATTTTATGCGTCGCTGAATTGAATTAATAGTTCAATTTATTCAAGTTAGTTACGTATATAATTTGAAGTAGTAATATGTTTCGTATAGCTTCAAGGGTAAGTATTTTGGTGAGAAAATCATAGGAACTTAAATCAAGTGCGCCTTAAAAATTAAATATCACAATGTATTTGAGAATTTTAGATGTATTACTTTTGTCGTCACTAATGATTGTTTATATGGTGAAATTTCCTGAAATCAGTATCCAATGCATTGTAAGTACGTTGTGGCTATGTATGTATGTATGTTGGTAGTATGTGAGTTAAATAAAAATTGTATTTATAATGAAGAAATGTTTGTGTAAAAAACGTGAGTAGATTCAATATTTTTATTACAGAATTGACACTGATAATTTGTTAGTATTCAGCAAAAACTGCACTTCAAAACGGGTTTGAACAAAACTACTGTAATTAATATTCATAAATCATCTAAACGATAGTAAAGTTATTAATAATCACTTGTTGTTTTTTCCTCATCATACAATTATTGTGGGTACGTCAATAGGCAGGATGAGAGGCTGTCATTCATATCTTATCTTTATCGTTATTAGCTATTTGGTAAAATGCAGGCTGCGTAATAAATGTTTTTAAGCGATGCTCAAGAATTTTTAAAGATTTCGACTTCAATAGTGTAACTCATATTCACAAGGCATCGCAATCTAAATTATCCAAAACTAATTAAGTTCTTTGTAGAAAAAATTTGAGAATAGTGTAAAGTGTACAGAGTGTTTTATTACATTTAAGTAGTTGCTTGTTACAAACAGAAGAGAATACTTTCAGACAATGGTGTACATTTGGCAGACGAAAAAAATGTTTCAAAGACTAAAAATTAGTTCATTTCTGTTACATTCACTTTCCGTATTATTCTTACCAGTGAATTCCTTATCATTATTGTCCCCAAAGTTGTCCCCTTCTTTGACTTCCCGTTTCGAGAGAGGTGAAAGGGCTAGCGTTTTTGTTTCCTTTGTTGGTGGCATTGAATCCGTCCTGGTACGTTATCGTAGCCGACATGACACAAATCAAGTCAACGAGCGCCAATACCACCTTGAATTTCTGCGAGACTCCCTCATTGAAAATATGATATCGTCACAGAGCAGCGTTAACCATCTCTTGACCAAGCGAAAAAAATCCAGCGCCTACGGAATCTTTAAAAACTTTTGGATAACAAATCAAATGTTCATTGAGAATGCAGACATTGCCATTTTGCAAGAAATTGCGCAAGACCCAAATGTCAAGAGTATCCGAGAGGAAGGTTCCATATATCTATTGGAAGCCGAGTTCATTAAAAATGTTGAGAGGTCATCATCGTCAGCGGTCAGAGACCAAATTCCCTGGGGAATTCGAAAGATTCAGGCACCGGAAGCTTGGTCGCTCTCTGAAAATCTAGGAGGCGAAGGCATAATTGTGGCAACAATTGACACCGGAGTGAAACACACTCATGAAGCCCTTAAAGCCAACTTCCTTGGAGACCACGGCTGGTACGACCCCTCTCATTCTCAGGATACCCCGTTTGATGTGATTGGTCATGGAACTCATGTAACTGGAACGATGGTCGGGGGAAAGGGGATTGGTGTCGCTCCGGGGGCAAAATGGGCTACCTGTGCCATCTGCTCCAACAGCTTAAAATGTCTGCCACGGTACACGCTGGAATGTGGTCAATTTTTTGTGTGCCCAACGCTTCCTGACGGATCCAACCCGGATTGTTCGAAAACACCTCGTGTCATAAGCAACGCGTGGGGGACGGCTATGGAGGACGAATGGGGGGAGATGATCAAAGTTTGGCATGCAGCCGGGATCATTCCAGTATTTGCGCTGGGCAACAGTGGTCCTTCCTGTGGATCGACCCACTTTCCAGGAAATCATTCTGATGTGATAGCTGTGGGAAATACCAACTTGGAAGATAAGCTGAATCTCACCTCATCTGTGGGACCAACATTGGATGGGAGAATTAAACCGGATATTGTCGCTCCTGGAACGGACGTACTTTCGGCTTCTGTTGGAGGGGATGAGCAGTACATTGTTGCCACTGGCACATCAATGTCTGCACCTCACGTGGCGGGTTCAATAGCTATTTTGTTGGGGAAGCGAAATGACTTAACTTTTGAACAGGTGAAGAGCCTCATTTTTGATAATGCGGAAAGGGAAAGTCTCAGCTTTGGCAAGGGGGCGTGCCAATTGACTGGTGCTGATCGTGGTTCAATTCATTTCCCGAATAATCTCTTTGGTCATGGCAGATTGAATGCATATAGGGCACTAAAGAATGTTAATGCATAAACTTTTGTTAATTTTATTATTATATCTTTTATGAGTGAATAAAATAAGCTTTCATGCTTCGCGTTCATAAATAACTTCAACAAATCTTCGAATGAAACTACAGGTTTATTACATTACTCCAATATTTGCAATATTATTTTGGAATGATTTTTCTACATATTTAAAACTTTGCCTACTTGATGAATTTCGGATATTAATTAGACCAGTGACAATGCTGAATGAATATCATCATAATCCCAATCTGCTAATTATAAGGGGTAAAGTGAGAATATGTCACAATAAGGTATGATCATTTACAGGAAATACCACTGTTTCGAATTCTTCTAAACAATCGGTCCCGTCGGTATTTCAAAGAAACGGAGTCCAAAGCCAAAAACAGACACGCTTGAACAAAGAAAATACAAGCTATTTAGATGCAAGATTACATCATATTAATATGTTTTATTCACATTAAAATTAAAAAGAAATCCAAAATTGCAAGACATGAAATATTCATTATGATGATTACTTAACTTTGACAATCAAGCCATGATGTAAGAAATCTTCCATTCGAACAACGACAACGTGCAAAGAAATTCCATTGTATTTACATGAATATTTTGATTTGGTCAGTCATGCAATCAAACAAACACAGGGTTTTTACCAACTCTGTTCTCAATCGTGAGTTTTCCATCGAAAATAACGGATGAAGTTATGCATAGCTCCCAATTTATCCAACCTGAGATTGTATTTTCTTACTGCAACATAATAATACAGTATTCTAAAAGATAAGCACATAACTATACAAGTTACTCATTTGGTTCACTATACATATAAAAGCTTAACACGTTATTTCATAGCACAAAAATCTTTACAAAACATGAAAAATTGAGGTGTCACAAATTAATCAGCAAATTCGTTAGCAAGTTCATTTTTCATACTCATGCTAATGAAATGACATTGTGTAATCCCCTTATTGATTGTTTGCTGTGCCAACCCAAAATTTTGTTTTCAACATTAATGCTTTCTCTGTCAATAGATCAAGATAAATAACTTTTTTTTACAACGTTACACCACACAATTACTGCAATTAGCGTTACACGCTCATAATGGCTCATATTATTTAATAACAAAAATCACGTGATTGGTGATCATCTAAATACTGACTAGGTAAATAAACCAGCACTATTTTCTCTGACTTCTCAATTAAGTCGAAAAGAAGAAAAGTTTTCATCGAGTCATATTATAGCATGGATAAACTACATTGTGTGAAATTCGTAGGTGGGGCAGAATACAAATGTCTACAATTATGTCAGGTTGGCTTTATCATGTTACCTTTATGATGTCTAATCGAAATGAAATATGCCAAGAAATGAATACAATATGAAATTGGAGGTCAAGGTGTAATGTAAAAGCATAATAAACATGAACAAAGAAAAGACCGAGGATTTCATATTAGTCAAGACAGAAAATGAACATGGCCAACCTGAATGAAATGAATCATGGCTACTTCCACTAACTTGTAGTGAAACGAAGCTTATGCATCTTATCATGAAACCAGCATTGATTTTTCCAAAAATTCATTCTAGTTTCATTTTTTATGCATAAAAAGGAAATATTCCAAATTGCAATACTCACTAGTACTGTACTGTATTTAGCTTGGGTAAAAAATAAAAGCAAAAAAGGAATACCAACAGCACCCGACGTTGCTTAACTTCAGTGATCAGACGAGAACTGGTGTGTTCAACGTGGTATGGCCGTTGGCGAGGGGAGCTCCAGGCTGGAGCCTCCAGCAAACACACTACTTGTTGGTCTTTGCTCTGTAATAAAAACTGTACATATTGTAGGTATTCATGCAATGATGTAGTTGTAAAGTAAAGTAATTAGTAATCAGCAAAAGTAGCAACTAGTCACGCAGAGATGAGACAAAATGAACGTGTGTGTGTAGTACTATCAAAATTAAGACTTGCGCTGCGGTTGCTGCTGCACTGGAGAGAGAGTAGCATGCATTATGACTTTAAACATAATTGCCGGTAAACAAAATATTTTAATATGTAGTAATGCGTGAAAGGAGAAAATAAACGATTTTACTACTTTTACGGAATATTTCATTTATTATTACAGTATTTTATTATTTTTATTATTGCCGTAAAAATAAATTTCCAAACAATCTCATTTGACCATGTGTGCATATTAATTTCTTTCCATTAATTTATTCTCAAGTTGCTAACGTTTATATTTGTTAATACAATCGAAAAGTTTAAAAATTAAATGGATTACGTAATTAGGGTGCAATAATGTACTAAAAATTTATTTCCTATAAAAGTGACATAAGCGCAGTGAAGAAACTATTGTCGTTAACACAGTTCTCGACGACTTCGAATATACTTTTCCTCTCAGACGATTTCCACGATGTACACTTTGCCTCATACTTCATTAAAATCTTATACAGCTTTCCGACGGTGACCTTTTTCGACCATAAAAATTTTGCCATTTTCTCAAACTCCTTCTTCTGCCAATCATCGTTGGCGTGGAACAATAAGCTCTCCCGTTTATGCACTGAGGCTGCCATCCACTGTATAAGGAACTTGAGCTGAGGGTCGCCATTAAAAGCCCCGCATCCCCAGTTTCCAGTGGCGACAGGCGTAACACGCTTCCCTTGAGTAAACGCAACCTGACACTTGTGGAGCTCCCTCTCAATTTTCTCTGGTTTGTATTGAGTGTCCGTCTCGTACGGTTTGAACTGGAGCGCGTCCATTGCCACGACTTGGGTGTACTGTCGACCTAGGTTATCGACGTCCCGACGCCCACCGGCTAAGTTTCCGTCAAGCCTTTCGTGCCTGAAATTGGAGCTGTAACCTGAATATGAGCTAAACTGGGCAGTTCCTGTTATCACCAGCACCTCATCATGGTTTAGAGGCTCGGAGAAGAGTCTCGCGCAGATAAGTTCAGGGCTGATGCAGAATCTGATCTCCTCTTGCACAGCGCCTTCGTTGAGAACACCTCCTCCCACTTGTCGGTTTGCAAAGTCCACCTGGAGCATTCCCTTTGTTTCCTCCAGCTTCTGGCTTGCCATTATTCTTATCGTACAGAGAGGATCTGATGAGTTGGTCCAGTTCCATTTTTTTGTGTAGCAGCGTCTCTCGAACGTGATGACTGAATTTGGGTGGATTCTGGATTCTCGTGACATTTGCTCAAAGTAATCGAGGATGCACTTTAGTTTTTCACTCTTTACGCGGGCTTTTCCACGGTCTCCAGATGAATCAAATAACCTTGAAATGGAAGAATGAGCAAATATAAAATGTTTAATTTGACATTAAATGAAAAGCTTACAAGGAAACAACTATTGTAAATTAACTTACTGGTAAAAGTTGAAATAGGGAAGATTCCTCCCGTCGTCCTGCTCAGGGAAGGTACAGAGGAACGCATTTGCAAGCAGACTGCAGGCAAGGTCCCTGCTCAAACAAAGCGTATGGCTCTGTCCACGTTTCAGTATCGGGATTGGTTGCTCTAATCGAGCAGGCAATTTCAGAGCGTGATCAATAATGCCAGGAAGGGCATGCATCAAGCGCCGGCTTAAACCATCGTCCTCCTTGATGACCTTGAAGTTACACGGAAAAGCCCTTCCACTGTAGTGACTAACGGCTTGGCTAAAACACTCAGCGGGATCAATTGAATTTTGAGTTCTGTTTGCATCAGCCTTGATCCACTCCAGCGAAAATGATTTCAGACCCGCGAGAGTTTCCACAATGGAGTTCCATTTCGGACCGGCACGTCCGTAGTTGAATTTACTGAAGGGGAGTTTCACGTACGACTTATCGTGCCAATGCCAGCCTTTTTCTGTGGGGTTGGGAACCACTTGCTGCCGGGTTAAATACTGCCTGGAAGACTGGCTTGGTTCTTGGTGTTGGCTTTTAATCTTCCAGTAAAACGGGGCGGAGAATTGAGGAGAATAGCGACCGGTGCTAGGGACTAGCTTTTTCTGAAGCTCGTATGTGATTGCGACCACTTCTTTCTCGAGGCCGACGAAAAGTGTTGAGGAAGGCATGGTTGATGATGACTCGACGGGGAACGCTTGCTCTAAAAAGAAAAGGCGAGTAAGAAAATGCGAATTACCGTAAAATCTATTTTCAATTAACTTTTATCTTCCATTTAACGGAAATAATACAGAGTAAAAAGCTTACCAGATCTGTTGGAAGGGGCCCTTGGTGGATGAAAAGAAGGCCTTGATTCTGAACGGGTGCGAGGTCCTTCTTCTACCCGTTCAAGTTCAGCAAAGATCAGATCAGGTTCCTCGGAGCCTCCTAACAGGAAAAAATTGAATTAATCAGTATATTTTGTTGTTAAAAATTAGCAGTTTTGAAAATTCGATTTCTGATGAGTACATCCCGAACCTGGGCGGTTGAATGTGTTCGGTGTATGGCGGTTACGCTCGAACCCCAAAGTAAGTTCTGCCACTCTTCCAGGTGGTTGTACAGGGTAGTCATGAATTTGAGCGTCTGAAGCTCCTCTTCCTACAAACACATTAAAATTAATGTACATACTTTATTGTCGATATGAGTATTTTATATTTACTACTCTTCCAAACAATGATCATTGAATGGATGGTTCGGTGACGTTACAGATTTTAAAATCGACAATACTTACCAATGCCGTTGCCGTTGTGAGCACTAGTTCCTCCCTGATGAAGTGGGTAATGGGCAAATCCTCTCATCTGGAAGTCCACCTCTAAAACAACAATGAATAATAATATTTTAAAAACCAATATACCTATGTCAGTCAACAACTGACAATTTACAGCACTAATTGTTTATGCATGGTTGATCAGTACGTGATGACTAGAGAATATTGACTTACGGTATGTAGTTTGAAGATTATTATCATAATTCATTATTCCAAAATACCATGTTATTAGTCACCAGCAGTCTATAATGTCCACAAATTGTGAGTCACTCGTCACTCACACCAACCAATTTGATTCACAATTAGACTTGCCAGACGTCCTATATTTCAAAGGACAGTCCTATATTTGGACCCTTAAAAACATAAAATATAGGACTGTCCTATATTTTCAAAATCTGTCCTATGTGTCCTATATTCAGATTTTTGAAGCCTTCTACTCATTTTACCATACAATTCTTAAGTTTTGGAGCTATTATTTCAAAAAATTTGGCTCGCTTCGCTCGCCAGACATATGTAAACCTAGTTTACAATAAAATTCCACCTCCAATAGCCATTTTAATAATCCATTTAAGATAAATTACTTACTAAACAGCACTTTTTCATGCTTTTGAATGGAAAAGTCCTGTATTATTGCCTAAATTGCCGTCATTAAATTGACATATTTGATTGCTATTTACCGGTAGCATAGAAATTACCAACTATCTGATTTGAACTTTAAACCCCCTGGTAAAAAGTTGCTCCATAGTATGTCTATTTGCATGTCTTTATGTATATATATGCACATACATGTATATTATGTACATATATGCATGTATATTACCGTATTTCTTCTCATAGAAGCGCCGGTTTCTATTTCAAATTTGGGGTCAAGGGTCTCCTATCCTACAATGTTAACGGGGTATCCTCTCCATGTTAAAAACCCGGTTTGTATTAGAGGCCGGCTTCTAATGGAAGAAATACGGTATGTACATATATGCATATATATTATGTACATATATATATGCATGTTATGTATATAAAGTGTCCTATATTTTGAATCCCAAAATCTGGCAAGTCTATTCACAATTCACAACTAGATGACTAGGCAGGGCCAGGGTAGGGAGAATTTTTCCATAATAAACAATTAAAATGCAAATCCAGAAAGAAATAATACTTTAAAATGTAAAAAAATACTAAACGCTGCTGTGTGCAGTTGGAAGCTCTGTCATTGTTTGATCTCGTTTGCAAAACAAATGTCACCAGCTGACGAAGCTGCTCTTTACGCTCTATGCTTACTTTTAGTTAACTTTACTCAGCTTGAAAAGATAATGTACTACGCAAACTACATACACAACTATTTACAGCAACCTTATTTGCTACACTAACAGCAAGCTAAAACGTTGAACATGGAACGGTGAACGAAAAAGAGAATAGGTAAAAAAGCAGCTCTCTATTCACTTCTCTGTTCCCCGTTTGTTTTTACTGCACGCTTGCGTATGTACGCTGCTGCGCTGATAATGATAAGTAATCACAGACCACGCCACATACACATATGGCACAGCACTATAATAAGTTGGTTGGCCGTTTGGAATAATGAATAGATTAGTGCAAGCACACTAATATAATAATATATGGGCATACAACTTGTATGATACAAAAATTTGTAATTTTACAAGTTCGTGTGATGCAAATGGCAATGGGAAACTACAAGTTATATATGAATGCAGAGTCTTGTTCATCCAAATAAATGAAAATGCATCCATTTCTATGAATAATGTGATTTAGCTTTAGCAAGAGAGATAGAAACGTTTTTTTCGTCATCTACCTCGCTGCTGCTGCTGTTGAGCTGAGCTGCTTGGCTTGCGGAATAAATGTGAAATATTTAATGTTTTTTATCATTTTGTTGACACCACCAACACTCCTTTCCTCGTTTTTCTCGTACTGTTTCGTGTTCGTGTTCATTTCCCATTGTTCATTGCTGCTGTTTGGTGTGTCGTGTGACTGACATCGTGACCCAAACTGGAACTTTAGTAAATTGGAACTGGGCTGGATCTGCAGTTTGGTATTTTGATTTTGAGTGTGTGCTGATTTTCGTTGTGCAAGTAGCACTTTACGTACTGGGGAAATGACAGAATCATGATCAACAGTCAGCAATTAAATGTAGTCAGTGGTTGATAGATAATTGGTAAGGTTACACTATCCTAATAAACTCAGCAAGCTAACATGTAGCAAAGTGGCGGAGCAGGGAGACCCTTACCATGCATCTTTCAAAATAGTCAACTGAGTACCACTATAAGGAATGGTTTGTTAAAAACAGAATGCATATATTCCAATCCATTATCAAGTTAGAACATAAAAACCAAAAATCAGGTATTGCCGTTTAACGGTAACCGTTACAATTAAAATGCATTCGGATTTGCATAAAGAACACTCAGGGGAGTCGAATGATATGCCACTTGCCCTAAGTGACTTTTAAACATTTCGAAATCGTAACGGTTTTTAATGGCCGTTATGGCTGCCAAGCTTCTCACATAATACATTTGTGGTGAGAAACCATTTATCAAAAACTGAAGTCCGAAATTCAAGACCATTTAAACAGGACCATTTGAAGTCGTCGTAACCGTTAAACCGTCACCTTCAAAATGACCGTAGATCTGTGTATTATGTTGTTAGACGAGTCGAATGATATGTCACTTGCCATATGTTGTCATTTAAACAAGTTGACCTCGTAACGGTTTCTAACCGTTGCCGTTGACCTTTGGAGCTGGTGAGCATGTCAGGTAAAGCCCATGTGATGACAAGTCGTGTGCCGAAAACAGAAGTCCAAAATTCCAAACCACTTAAACAGGAGAGCATAAGGTGTAAAATTATTTGAAATCACTGTAACCGTTAAACAGTAACCGTCAACCCCGAAATGACCTCATATCTATGTGTTATGGTCATAGACGAGTTGAATGATACGTCACTTGCCATATGTTAGCCTTTGAAAATTTGACCTCGTAACGGTTTCTAACGGTTACCGTTGACCTACGTATTTCAAAATCACGCTGGACCCTTCTGAGGTGACCACCTATTGACTGCCGAAAACAGATTTCAAAAAAGTCAAACCGTTTTTGAGTTAGAGCGCGCACAGACAGACGGACGGACGGACGGACGGACATCTCGATCTTATAAAGTGGCTCCGCCACTTAATAAGCAGTTTTTAGTCTCTTGCTTGACAGCAATTTGTAGTTGGTTGTGGTGCTGGTGCCGGTGTTTGTGGAGGGGGAAAATCGGAAAAATTGATGTCTTTAAATTGTTTCAGTCATTTCTATTGTGTGCAGTTTGATGACTCTCATCTCATTTTCCATTTTGATTCTTTCCAGGTCGGAGAATTGGAGCTAATCACTAATTAGTCATTTAGTGGGTATATTTTGATCTGTTTGTAAGAGAGAACTAGCGATCTAAAATGGCAGAAGAAGTTTCTGATCATGTAAGAATCATTTATTAATTACCTTACAACATACAACATATACGTAATATATAATAAATTCTTGATTTCTTTAATTGCTCATGTTCCAATCAAATCAATGCTCTAAGAAACCATTTAATAATTATCCATTCAGGAATCGTCACCGACAACCTCACGGCGTCCAAGGAGGCGAAGGGATAGACACGAATCTGAAGCGCTGACACTCCTCCGGGAAGTTCCAGGAGCCCCTTCCGTGAACGAGCTGAAGACCTGCCTTTACATGGCGAGAGTTTTGACCACCGATGACGAAGCTTATCCTAGCATTCGAGAGTACATTCGAAATAGTCAGGAGCATGGGTTCGGGATCAAGGTACTGGGTATCATCAGGATCGTTAGGAATGGCGACGTCGAGTTTGAGCACGACAGCGACAAGAAACGGAAGTTTAGGATGATGGTAAGAACAACAACAATTTGTTATTTTTAGATTTAATCAGTAACTGATTGATTTGGTCTACAGTTTTTGCTTTGTATGCATTTCTATTGCTTTTTAGCTTTGGCATGGGACAAAGACTGACTGTGTGGCAAAAATACTGCAAAATGGTATTCAGAGGCCAACCGAGAAGGGGCAGATGTACGGGACTGGCATCTATTTTGCTGACCGGGCTTCCAAGAGTGCTCAGTAAGGATTGATAACTATAATCAGTGTAGTATGTAAACCTCCCACAATGCAATTTATCATAATTTTATGTGGAATGCATAATTAATATTCTTCAGATATTGCCCGCCCACCCCGCAGCCAAGCAAGCCTCCAAAGGACTCTGTGGGATACATGTTCCTGTGCGACGTCCTCCTTGGAAGAATGTTCAACGCCAAGAAAGCCAGGAACGGAGCTACCGCCCCACCGTCTTACACTAACAAAAAGGGAGAGGCGAAGGCCTGTGACAGTGTCAGATGCACAGGGCAGCATGTCCCAGACAGGTAGGGAACGAATTACAACAGGATTCCTTCAATATTAAATAAATAATTCTCCACATTTCAGTGAGTTAACTAAGAATCTATACGATGTTTTGCAGGAAGACGCAAAAGAAAATTGGAAGTGTCATTTGGCCAACTGGAGAAACCGTTAAGAACAGCAAGTTTGATCAGTACACTGTTCGGTACAATGAGTACATCGTCTACGATCCGGCGAACATTAAACCCAAATATCTTGTGAAAGTGAAATTCGAAGACCAGCCTTATCTCTATTAATTAGTCGTGATAATCTCTTGTGGTATGTTGGAGCGTTGTGCTGCTCAAATTAATTTTATGGGAACAATTGGCTATTAACTTGGTCAAAATGCCTACGTTAGGCCCGTATTGTTGTTAAAAAATTTATACTGGAGAAGTGTTCGTGTTTTGTATATAGGTAATACCCTTGACAGCGTAAGTTTGTGGAAAAAAGTCCTTATTTTCAGTCTATTATGGTACCATGTTCATATGACGTGATCGCTTCTGTTGCCACCCCACCTCCTTCAGCAGCAACTTAATTGCTTGAGCTTGTGTGCTCAGTTAAATGAACGAGTTCTCTTGTCTGCTCTCACACAAGTTGCTCGGATTGCAATTAAAAATGATCCGTTCGGCCTCCACAAAGTCAAAGGAAACAAACGACATTCCACAGACAACAGGCGATGCGATGCCGAGATGAACAGAGCTGATCAAAAATAGCCAATGAAAATGCTCAACCAGTTTTGAGGCCATATTCAGGGAATGGTTTCTCATTTGGGAGGAGGCTTCCTTATCCTCCTCCAGTTCATTGTGTGACTTGACTGTGTTTGTGGAACGATGAACGACACCCACCGTCTGGGAGCGGTGTCCACCACAAATGTCACACTTTTTGATGGTGACTAGTGGGTGGGACCAACATGCTCGAAGGCGTAACTATTACATACTCTGCACTGGAAACCCGAATGAGAAGACTAATGATGGAGGTGGGGTGGCAACAGAAGCGATCACGTCATATGAACACGGTACCATAATAGAGTGAAAATAAGGACTTTTTTCCACAAACTTACGCTGTCAAGGGTAATAGTTAACACAATTACAAAATCAACTGTGAATTCCCTCAATATTATTGACTTAATAATTTGGAACGTGTTTTGTTGAATAAATATACATTTAACTTATCGATACTGAATTTGAATTGTGGAACTGTTCATCTTGGTATTCATGCATGCATCCTTAGTAAGCTTTTAACGTGCTGATTCAAATTATACAAAACGAAGCGTCATTTGTGCATGCTACTGGGGCTACCTGAGACAATAATGAGTTTGCTAACATTTTATATATTAGCTCTCAACAGAAAATTCCAACCAGCTTAATAATAATTATATTTGTTAATTACAGACAGTAGAACACGAGTAAAAAATTGAATTTGTCTTTAAAAACGAAAAAATACGTTCTTAAAAAGTTTTTCGTTTTTTGCGTTGAGCTTTCGACGGCTCGTTCATAAACGAGGATGACGCATGACGATTAGTGATGAAAATTCATAATTACGACAAGGCTAGACATACCTACAAAATATACGTTCGCAATCCTTAATTTGAGAGAGAGTAAATAAAAGGTGTCCCACGACTAAAGGTACAAAAAAATCTATTGAAAGTGCATAAAAGTGGATTCAAAAAATGGCCAGATCATAAAAACAATGAAAGCAAAAAAAGGAATACCAACAGCACCCGGGGTTCCCAGGCGGTCACCCATCCAAGTACTAACCGGGCCCGACGTTGCTTAACTTCAGTGATCGGACGAGAACTGGTGTGTTCAACGTGGTATGGCCGTTGGCGAAAGGAACTCCGGCAAACATACTAGTTATTAATGTTATTATTACAAAAACAAGTTCTTCCAGCAACAGAAACGCTTTACCTTTGTCTACCTTTGTCTCTGAGTCAGATCACTGCGCACGCACTACTGTGCATTCCATCACTCACCCCACCCCACCGTCTTTGGCGTAGAGTTAGAAAATATAAAGTTTCTTGTGAAAAATGCATACAAATTGTGACTAATTAAAATTTACTGATGAATGGAAGCCTCTAAGTGCATTTAAGATGCATTAGCTGCTCTCGGTTATAGTTAGCTACCGAAATGTGTTCAGAGCGTATATGGGAATTAAATATGTAAAAAGTTTCTAAGCTAGGAAATCCAGTAACCGATCGCGTACTTTTGTCGTAGATAGGTTGCACTTTTTAATACAGCGGAGTGGAAGTTTGTATCTCTGGTCTTCCCACAATTACATATTAATCTTTCGCCTTTTACTAAAGATTACTGTGTGGGAGGGCACATAAATGAGAATTTACTAATTTTTTTCAGCCTACTGAAAAGTGGGCGACAAGTTAATCAAAAGAAATATTTCACTGGTTCTGAAGCCGTGTCATCTATGCTGTGTGGAGTGTGGACTACACATTTTTGAACATGAGCCTTATTGAATGATTAATGAGCTTTTTTAGAGCAGGTTTTGGGTATGAATTGATTTTTATTAGTATGTAGGTACCTTTATAGATGTGTAATTCATTGGGATTAGCATTTTTAGGAAATGAGTTTTACTTTAGCAATCTCTCTATTTTATTGATTTTGGCTAAACAGGAATTAGTTTAATATTTATAACACCAAAGAGTAATTAGTCCAAATTTTCGTTGTACTTACACTCTCTTGCAACGGCAAAGATTTTTCTTTCGTACACGTAGCTGCCTTGATGGGAATTACAACATTTTGTCATTTTTTGATGGTCTATTATTGAGTTGGCGACGCAGTCAGTGTCCAATTTTTCCCTCGTGTGGATATCCGTGTACTTGAACTAAGAATATAACAATTTAATTCGCATACATATTATCCCGGAATTAATTTTATGTTGAAGAAATCCATGTTGTTCCTGGGCATGACTAAAGTGATGTATTTGCTTTCACAAGAAAAATTGTAATTAGTGTACCTCTTTGCACGCTAGCCCGAGTTTTCGACAGCAAATTCTGGTACTCCGAGTTTGCTCCTTCTCATGCCTGGAGCAATGGAGTCCAACTGGATAATTAACGGTTGGTTTTGGCGTTGTCGTCGTTGCGTGATGCGCATGTACCTCTTTGTTGTGATGCACTTTCTGAACATAATTTGAATTTAATATCAATATTTTAATTAAATGTCTACTCTGCCCCACCCTTTGAATGAATAAACTGTATAATGACATTTCGGAATGTTTTTTTAAAAGTTGATACCTTTGGAGAATTTCCTGAGACGACCAAAATTATGAAAACTATAAGAAATATAACAACGTTCTTCATCTTACTGTTCTTAAGAGTTACACTAGCAGTACTCAAGAGAATAAAAAACTATGTGAAAGATTATTGGAACGTATTTACGAAAATCTTTTAAAGCAGAGAAATGATTTTGATAATCGAAAATAATGAGAGCCAACAGCCAAGCCTTGAAATGTTTAATTAAAAGTTTATTTACTTAAACACACATGACAGAATCGAAAAGAATAGAAAATTCAAGGAAAAATGTAAAAACAATTAATCATAAATAATACAATGGTAGCTTTTTGTCTGAGGAAGGATGATGTAAACAACTTTAAAAATAAAATAAGCAATTATAAAGAGGGAATTAGGTAGTTAAATCTAAAAACTCAGGGTTTTATAGGAACTTACAGGATCGGACAGTCAGGGGTAGTATATAGGTATGCACGGGTAATTATGGCAGTGGGAAAGTGATGAATGTTAAAATTGGAACATCATGTTGATATTCCAATTCTAAAAGCATATTATATTCACCCAAGTATGTATCTCATTGCCCCAGTGGTACGAACGAATCCAGATCACACTTTAATTAAATATATTAATATTTCAAAGCATCTATTTTCTCATTTCAAAATTACTAGCTGAATTCAGCTTCATGAAAGTGCGCAGTCCAAACATTCCCAATCAACATCCACCTGAGAATTGTAATTTCTTTCAAGATTCTTAAATGTTAACCGCTTTCAAGAAACGCCAGTGTCAGTAAACAACTTTCAGTTATTATGAAGAACTCCAAAAAACCCTGGTGTCACGATTGGCTTTTTGTAATGTAAATTCAATTCTAACAGCGCTGACGTAAAATATTTTATAATTTTTACGAAAGTCTCAGAGTGCCCCATAGTTTCCATTCCAAACCTGGCCACCTTCAGCTAACGAAACTGCGGATCCAAAAGCGTTTAATGTTGTGTTCAGGATCTGGGCCAACGGTTTCTAACATCTAACAATACCCGTTTGCAATATCATGCAACTCTAATATTTGTATGAACTGGTACTAAAAGTTAAAAATTATTGTAACATAATATGAGTGATGATTGATTGCTGTTGTTTAATACGCACTTGTTCGTGATGAATGAATAAAATCAAATTACGAAATATACAATTTTTCGAGTTTCTGTAGCTCTGGCTTCACTAACTCGTACGTAGTGAACAGATCAGCCCGCATCTATACAAAACTTTTACTTTTACACTCAATTACATCCTCACTTGTCCTGAAAATTCAATGTGATGAATAGTAAATATTTTCCTTGACCCTTGAATGTTTTAGGTTACTTTAATTAAATACTCTACAACCTTTTGCGAAAAATTATGACAGTCAACTGTTCACACCAACTGTAACGTTCATGAATTAATTAAAAATCTTGACAACAGTCTTTCATTTGCTCTACAGTGAAGCATTACCATCATCCTGTATTTACATCAAGTTGGTCATAATATTATTATTAGTGCCTTAAAAACTGGACCAGGAGGACCTGACAGCTTTTAGTGATAAAATTGACCTTAGAATCAAACGGGATGACGAGTGCTCTAAATATTTCTGTGGTAAGTTCACAACAGGAGGGGACTTCGTTTAACAGCTAATTATTTCGAAAAACTTATGAGTTGTTCTTTATCCTGTTATGTAATTAAAATTAGTAATATATATTTTTTTAAATTTCAGATTGGAGACTGGGTCGGAAGCTACCTTTCGGAAAAAGATTTGAAATCATGCCGCCTAGTCTCCAAAGACTGGTACGACTGGTCAAGCCCTCCACTCCGCAAGAAAACCAGACTGTACGTTAGAAATCTGAATGATCTGGAGAAGCTGGTCCGGCATCCTGACGAAAACTACGAGACGAGCCCACATCGACAAGTTGTGTTCAAACTGAAGAGAATGGAAGGAGTAAAGGTGACCAGGACGATGGAGGAGTTTTGGAGGGTGCATGGCCCCGGCCTGAGGTTCCTGATGCTCAAGAACGTTGAGACTTGTGGACTGGACATCTTCTTGGATATCATTTATCGCCGGACTCCCATGCTCAAGACGCTCATCATTTGTAACTGCTTTGACACCAAGACCTTCACCTCACTCACTCGGAACATGGAAGCCTCCATTGCCGCTGACCGTGTACAAACGAACGAGAAATTAACTCGCTTAAAAATAATGAATCCATCCGATGTTTACATCAACAATGACTATAAACAGGAATTTCTGAGTCAGCTTGTTCTTCGATACCCAAAACTGAAGGTATGCTTATTATTTCCCCATAATTGAATTTGCATTTTTATTTTATTTAATAAACGCAACATCTACTTCAAAAATTGCATTTATTATTTGTGTACAGGCCCTACAAATCGATGATTATTTTCGCGCTTTTCCCACTCAATCAGGACCTCTGTCTGGTTTCGCGCATCTCGAGAAAGTATTTGCGAACATGGGAAACATTCGTCGCGCCGACGTTAATAAATATCGCATAAAAAAATTGGACATTGCTGGAGCGTGAGAAAATAATTTTTAAATACGACTACACCTACACGAATTTTAGGCTCTCTAATTGTGATTGATTCATGATCTCGTGATTGATGATTATGATTCTAAATGTGATTCTATGTATGATTTTCAGGAGCGTTTTTGAAGAGCAGAGGATTGAGATGCCATTCCTCCGGTCCCTTGAAGCTATGCAGTTTCCACTGGAAACTTTGACTCTGGATTTTGGCGTCAGTATTCAGCCCGAACTGCTTGCCGCACTTCTCGAACTATACAAAGGAACTCTGAAAAAGGTGGCCGCTTATCGATTCTACTGTCGCTCGGAAGCACTGGGAAGCTTTCCATTTCGTACTCAGCTTGATTCGTTGAAAGTATTGCGCATTTCGGATTGTTTGGTGGCCACCATGCAATTTTTGAAGTACACACCCAACCTGGAAGTTCTCCACATCTGTGGTTTTACAACCAAGGATGACTTTTGTGACGGAAAAAGAACCTATCCATACATACCAAATTGTATTCACAGGACACATGAGTCTGTAATGAGAGGAGTGAAGGCCAGGCACCTCAAAGAGTTCCGCATTGAGTCGGTTGAACCTGTCACGGTTGAAATGAGATTGAGGTTCCATAAATGGATGCCAACTTTGAAGAGAATCATCACTTATTCTGATCTCTGTGATGAGGACCTGGAAAAAGCTGCAACGCTGTTCGTAAATGACTTTTAATCATTCATCTAATTATTTTATAAGAATAGTAAAAATAATTTATCCTGTTTTAATCATGTCTTCTTGATTTTGCAGATTTGACTAAGCGATTATTATCACAGTCAATTTTTTGACGATGAAGTTTTGTCTCTGAAGATGAGGCGGTATCTACTTCAGTATCTGCTTATGTACATACTACAATTAATAAGTACCTAAGGAAAGTACAATATAGGTAATGCATATTCTTTAAAAGCTTATACTAATATCCATTAAATGAAGGGCTTTAGTGTTTTTAATTTTGTCATAGGCTTTCGTATGAATTGGTTCCTCGTGGAAGAAGTTAACTGTAAATATGTATTAATGATTTTTTTGTTACATCTGATTTTAATGGATATGTGTAAATATATGTACAGTTACTGTTGATTATAAATTGTACTTAATTTCATGCTTTTATAGTATTTACGTATTAATAAAACTTTCCTAAGTTATAAGATGGCCGTCAGGTTTAAGTAAGCGTCTAAAATCCAACTTTCTAAACTTTTAAACCTCGGTGTGTCCAGTTTCAGTCACGTACTATTAAGCACACGTCTATATATGCTTGACCTCTGACATTGGCGTAACGTGAGATCACGAGTTCAAGCTACAAATGTCAACGCAATCCCCGTTTCAGCTCGTTAGCACACTTCTGTGTAAACTTGACTTTTTACACAGGTCAAATATTGTTGAAAGGTCACGCGGCCATTCTCATTAAAATCGCCATCATCGAAAACCCTCGAGTGCCAAGTTTCAGCTTGCTAACACACTTCTGTATAAACTTGACCTTTTCACATGCCAAATAATGTCCAGAGGTCACGCGGCCATTCTCATTAAAATCGCAATCATCGAAAACCCCTGAGTGCCAAGTTTCAGCTTGCTAACACACTTCTGTATAAACTTGACCTCTTACACAGGTCAAATAATGTCAAGAGGTCACGCGGCCATTCTTATTAAAATCGCAATCATCGAAAACCCAAGAATACCAAGTTTCAGCTCGCTAACACACTTCTGTGTCAACTTGACCTTTTACTCAGGTCAAATAATGTCAAAAGGTCACGACACTATTCTCATTAAATTCGCCATCATCGAAAACCCAAGAGTACCAAGTTTCAGCTCGCTGAGGCATTGATAAGGCACGTACCTTCATATCAGCCCCATGCATTCCCCATTTAGATGCGTTGTCCACAAAACTTTCACTATTTGTGACGTCATCCGGCCCATCGCACAGGATGCTTTGCTATGTAAAGCTTATGGGCGATATCAGGATTTTCTCTTCTTTTTATCATATTTCAAAATTTTGCGCGATAACCCCCAACTTTCTTGGGTGGAAAGGATAGCAAATTTAATGGAGATTATTTTACCATTGATAACTTTCCGTTTCGTTTTCAAATCGATTCAGAAAAATATTTTAAACTTTGTGTGTTTTCATTCCATATAAAGTAAATGGGGAATTCAGAAAATTTGAGTTATCAAAACGCCAAATGTGAATCCACTGTACCATTTGGCATTTTTCTAGCAGAAATCGAGTGTGCAGGAGTACGTCAGTCAGCTTTGTTTACATTCAGCTTTCACTCACGTTCTGCGTCTCCCTTTTATATTCTTTCCTCCCTGCCTTCATATAACAACTGTCACGTACCACAGCTGGCAAAAGTAAACAAACCAGAAGTGCAGTGAAGCAGAAGAATATAGCAGATGAGCAGAGCAGATGAGTAGAGCAGAGCGAAGAGGCAAAGTGAGCTGATGTATATGAATGAATACAAAAAGGCACGCCACGCCACGCTACGGTGCGTGCGGCACGCACGGTGAGCATGCGAGGAAATGGAGAAGGCCTAGCAGAGTCCTGCCGGCCTAATAAAGTACATTTTCACATACGTATCTACACGCACTTCGAGTTATCAATGGACGCACTGAATGTTTTACACCATAAATATAACATGTCGCATTTTACCCCATCGGAACAACATATTATTAAGCTGAACAATAATGGAATAAGATCTGCAAAGTTTGGCTATTCCTATCCCCTTAATATGAAAAGGTCATGGTCAAGATAATCAAATAGTACAAAAAATTTTGATCGCCCACTTGGTAGACTTGAAACAAAGACAATATTTCACTTAAGACAATATTTACCATCAGCACTGTATCTTTTTATCTTATCATGATCTAAATGGATTTATTGCACGTGCGACAAACTCTAACAAATGAAACATTCAAGCAGCTAGTGTGAAATAAATGGCATTACTAGCAACACGACATTTTCGCGCTAGCGATTATCATGACAAGCTCGACTAAACATTCCTCTTTAATTGTTGCTGGGAAAAGATTGAAAACTTAAGTTTTTAAAATCCAAAATGGTGACGGCTTACTGCGTAACTCCCATTCAAACCCGAAAGGCTTTTCTTCAGCACAACCAAAAACCAGAGAAAAGACAGTCAACATGTAATTGCATTGAAATCATCTTAAGATTTTACTCCTACTTGCAGGTGATGCCATACTCCCAGCCCCATGCATTCCCCATTTAGATGCGTTGTCCACAAAACTTTCACTATTTGTGACGTCATCCGGCCCATCGCACAGGATGCTTTGCTATGTAAAGCTTATGGGCGATATCAGGATTTTCTCTTCTTTTTATCATATTTCAAAATTTTGCGCGATAACCCCCAACTTTCTTGGGTGGAAAGGATAGCAAATTTAATGGAGATTATTTTACCATTGATAACTTTCCGTTTCGTTTTCAAATCGATTCAGAAAAATATTTTAAACTTTGTGTGTTTTCATTCCATATAAAGTAAATGGGGAATTCAGAAAATTTGAGTTATCAAAACGCCAAATGTGAATCCACTGTACCATTTGGCATTTTTCTAGCAGAAATCGAGTGTGCAGGAGTACGTCAGTCAGCTTTGTTTACATTCAGCTTTCACTCACGTTCTGCGTCTCCCTTTTATATTCTTTCCTCCCTGGGTCGCACCAGCCATTCTAATGATGGGGTTATAGCAATCACGTGGAGAATCCAACAGAGAATCTTCGTACAATCGTATTCGTCATTAGTGTTAAGTTAAAGATATTAAACCTTGATATTTAAAAATGTTATACATATTCTTACTTTTTTAAATGGAGAGCTTTTCAAGAAGATGGTATTGCAGTTTTTGTTCCAAATGTAGGAGTATGGCAGGGAGGAAAGAATATAAAAGGGAGACGCAGAACGTGAGTGAAAGCTGAATGTAAACAAAGCTGACTGACGTACTCCTGCACACTCGATTTCTGCTAGAAAAATGCCAAATGGTACAGTGGATTCACATTTGGCGTTTTGATAACTCAAATTTTCTGAATTCCCCATTTACTTTATATGGAATGAAAACACACAAAGTTTAAAATATTTTTCTGAATCGATTTGAAAACGAAACGGAAAGTTATCAATGGTAAAATAATCTCCATTAAATTTGCTATCCTTTCCACCCAAGAAAGTTGGGGGTTATCGCGCAAAATTTTGAAATATGATAAAAAGAAGAGAAAATCCTGATATCGCCCATAAGCTTTACATAGCAAAGCATCCTGTGCGATGAGCCGGATGACGTCACAAATAGTGAAAGTTTTGTGGACAACGCATCTAAATGGGGAATGCATGGGGCTGGGTGCGACCTATCTCCGAGCTACAAGAGAACGCTGGGGATGTTGCCGTCTTTTTTCGTCTATTTGACGGTTCATCCAGCGTGCTTCTTCTTGTCTACATGATTTACTTTGTGTGGCGACGACAAATATTCTTTGTCGCACTGATAAACAGAATGTTCAATTATTTTACAGCCATGGAGCTGAGAAAGATGCAAAAGTATTCGTGGTTCATGGCACTGTTCATTTCGAATGTGATGACTTACCGAATAGTCGGTTATAGGGGCATAGAACGCTCCTTAATGAAAGGAGAGCGCAGCGCACAGGTGGTAATTAATTTACTGGATAGTTTGGGCTTGGAAGTGGTAGATAATCAGAGTCCTTCTGGATGCTGGCCATTTTACCTTTCCTGCTTGTACTACACAGTTAAGTTTGGAACAACCCTGGCCTTCTTTCTTGCAGTGTCAATGTACATGATCCAGCACGGCTTGATTATGTGCACGTTGCTTGGCCTAAGGCTTGTCTGGCGAAACTTTCAAGGGCAAATAAAACGACCTGGATTGACCTTCGAAGGGGTATTCGTTAAGATTATTACATAGCTTATAAGAACCGCTGTAAAATTGAAATGTATTACGCATGATTTGTTCTATTTTAAGGGTGTGATCACATATTCTGATATGAGGTGTTTCATGAAGGACTTCAATCAATTGTTCTCAGCCCCCTTGCTCTTCATTTACCTGACAAATTTAACATTCGTATCGGTGTCTGTGAAAAACATTGCGGATTGCCACGCTTGCAGTACAGTTCAAAGCATGGCTGAAAAGGCTGACGCGCTTCTCTATTTGGTCTACACAATTTTTATTTGGTGGACGTCCTCAGAAATTCACTCTGAGGTAGTGCGAAAAGTTTTATAGAAAACATAGCTTCATGATTATTTCATGCCTTACAGCTTAAATATGTATACTTGCAGATACAAACTACAATGAGGGAATGGGTGTACAGCTTTCATCACCGAGACCAAAATGTGTATCTGGAGAAAGCAAAGCAAGCTAATATGGTTGCTACCCAGGGAGGAAAGAATATAAAAGGGAGACGCAGAACGTGAGTGAAAGCTGAATGTAAACAAACTGACTGACGTACTCCTGCCCACTCGATTTCTGCTAGAAAAATGCCAAATGGTACAGTGGATTCACATTTGGCGTTTTGATAACTCAAATTTTCTGAATTCCCCATTTACTTAATATGGAATGAAAAGACACAAAGTTTAAAATCTTTTTCTGAAATGATTTGAAAACGAAACGGAAAGTTATCAATGGTAAAATAATCTCCATTAAATTTGCTATCCTTTCCACCCAAGAAAGTTGGGGGTTATCGCGCAAAATTTTGAAATATGATAAAAAGAAGAGAAAATCCTGATATCGCCCATAAGCTTTACATAGCAAAGCATCCTGTGCGATGGGCCGGATGACGTCACAAATAGTGAAAGTTTTGTGGACAACGCATCTAAATGGGGAATGCATGGGGCTGGTAGCAACCAGCCCCATGCAATCCCCATTTAAATGCGTTGTCCACCAAACTTTCACTATTTGTGACGTCATCCGGCTCATCGCACTAGATGCTTTGCTATGTAAAGCTTATGGGCGATATCAGAATTTTCTGTTCTTTTTATCATATTTCAAAATTTTGCGCGATAACCCCTAACTTTCTTGGGTGGAAAGGATAGCAAATTTAATGGAGATTATTTTACCATTGATAACTTTCCGTTTCGTTTTCAAATCATTTCAGAAAAAGATTTTAAACTTTGTGTCTTTTCATTCCATATTAAGTAAATGGGGAATTCAGAAAATTTGAGTTATCAAAACGCCAAATGTGAATCCACTGTACCATTTGGCATTTTTCTAGCAGAAATCGAGTGTGCAGGAGTACGTCAGTCAGCTTTGTTTACATTCAGCTTTCACTCACGTTCTGCGTCTCCCTTTTATATTCTTTCCTCCCTGGTTGCTACAATAACGATCGAAGATAGAGTCAAATTACTTTCTTTTATGGCTGAGATTGAAACGGATGATCTTGGGGTGTCGTGCAAATTCTTTACCATCTCATACAGCGCCTTCTCCAATGTATGAACGGTAATTGTATTAATTCTCATAAATGCCCAATCAATTGCTAGAAAATTAGCCCAACTTTTTATCTTGTAATTCAGATGCTCGGTCTCATGGTCACTTATGGCATAGTTGTGCATCAATTTACCTACAAATCCTAACTTCTTAATTTTATTAAACCACCCACACATAATAATGTCAACTTTACCATATTATATGATGATGTAGTTAGTTTATAGTGGCGTTTCTGGGGAATATAATGTCGCCCCTTTCTCGTAGGTCAATTTATTCAAGGTGAAACCAAAAACAAGTTATGTTACCCTATAATCTTCTGGAGAACGCAACTTACAGTTAAATCAGATAAATTGGTTGACAGTACATATTATTTTATTAAGATGATTGATATAAAAAGGAAAAATGTTTATTTTCAAAAAAAAATTACATTATTACTCGTTTAGGTAATACATTATCTATGACTTCATTCATCGTTTCGTTATTGTGTACACCAGTTTTACTCCTTGAGTGTTCGAAATAAATTAGACATCATCAGTTTGTCCTGACTTCTTGCCGACTTCAGGCCATTCAATAGGTTCATCGTAAATGCGGAACTGTCTGTAATAATGATGACGTTGACTCCCCAATACAATGACCAATTGAAGCACAATCACATCACAGTTTTGGTTAATATTTATTCGAAAATAAAGCTGGTACCATATCATTTGGTGTGGAGTAATGACGAAGGATCCTTTTCAACAAAGTCCTCGCCGTTTCGTAAGGTATGTATTTAGGTAGGTATACTTTCATTTACATTTTTAAATTGTACGTTTTACATTTTTACAAACCATCTCGTATTAATACAGGTATTATGTGGAATACTTCATGCTTTTGCTGCCACCCCGTGTTTTGAATTTTGGGGAAACACTTTTACCCGGCTTTCTGAAAATCCTGGCGACCTCATGGTAATGTACCAAATCCTGGACAGTTCCATCTTCATCGGCATGATATTTTACCAAGTTTACTTTATGTGGGCACGCCAATCCTGCTTCATCAAAATGATCAATACAATCCATCCATTCATCCAGGGTGCAGCTCATGACAAGTCAGGAAAGCATCATGAAAATAAGCGTTTGTATTTGATTTGCGTAGGTTTTTGCGCGGTCAATTTCCTTATAAAAATTGGTTTGGAGATAATCTACCGTGACGGCCAAATGAACGGGGAAAGTTGTGCGAATTTCATATTCAGAGTTCTTGGGTTGGGAAATGCAGTCGTGAACGAACTGCCATTTTATTTGTTTTACTTGCACCAAGTCATTAAATGGCTTGCTACAACCTTCCTCACAATTGTAACAGCATTCCAAATGTTTCAGCACGGCATCATTGTCAGCGTTTTGCTAGGGATTGAACAAGTTTGGGGGTCTTATCGGACTCACTTTGTTCAACATGGACTATCTCTTGAAATGGTAAAATTGGTATATAGGTTTACTCGTGCAAGCTTATCATGGTGGCCAAATAATTTGGAGTAAGAGGATTATTTCGAACTTTTAGGGAATTTCCCTGTACTCTGAAATGAAGCATTGTATGCAGCAGTTCAACGAATTGTTTACCGTTCCCATGCTGCTCACTTATCTGAACAATCTAAGCAGCTTTGCAGCCCTTCCGGTAAAATTGGGCTGTAGCGAGTGCAGCTCTATCGACAAGCTTATTGGCAGCGCGTACATGATATTCTATACCTTGGTTACCACACTAATTTGGATAATGTCATCTCAAATACATTCTGACGTACTAACAGAAACATTTACCGTTACATTAATTAAACATTAAATTTCTAAGTTAAGAAAATTGGTTTCTTTTGCAGATACAGACTACAATGAGGGCGTGGATTAATAGATTTCACCACACAGATCCTCTTGATACTGTAAACTATAATCAGTGGAAACAGAAGCAAGCAGCGAGTCTTGAGTTTGTTCAGCGAATGAAATTAATTTCATTTACTAGAGAGGTGGAAACGGATGAGTTGGGAGTGTCCTGTAAATTCTTTGTCGTGACATATGGGAAGTTTGGGGCTGTAAGTAGAATTAAAAGAGATGAGCTATAAACAGTGCCACATCAATTTAATAATTGAGAATCCTACAAACAACATTATATTGATTGCTTTGTTTTTCATTTTGTGTACAGACTGTTGGATTGATTGTCACGTATGCCATTGTGCTTCAACAATTGGCTAACAAATACATCCTCTTATAAAATTATCATTAATTCACATTAGGTATTCATGAATGCTTAGTATACACATTACACACACACCCAATCGCAATCCACCGCACGCGCACTTTGTCACACGTATCTTACATTTTTTGTAAATAAATTTTTCTACGACAAAAAAAATATCCTGATGCATATTATACATATCATCTTTAGTTCCGATAAGTAATCGTTTTCTGTGACCACTAATGTAACAAAAAAAATGTGCAAATTAAATACTATTTTCCCTGCTAACAATATTACCTACCTATTACATACCAACCCGTTTAGAAAATGCATTTGTGTTCTCGCGCATATTTATGCTTTATATCCCTCGTTCTACCAAGTTGTTCAATCCGTATTTGTTTTCAAAACCAATCCTGGAAATATTGTAAATCTCTTAAAATTCTTGGAAAACTTGGCAGCTTTCTTGCTATTTTCAAACATGATTTACTTTCTCTGGAAGCGTCAAGCACCATTTTTGCGCTTTGTCAATGACACACATCGCTTTACTGCTACTGTTCAAAACATAAAGTATGTTTATTTCAACTCTATAATAATTATCGCTTATTACCTTTTCAACCGACTGTTTGGGTCGTCATTCAGAACAGTGAATATGCATGCAAAATACCATGCAGATTTTGTGTTGAATTTACTTGGGATTCCTCTGGAAGAAAACGCCAATTCTTTTTCGCCCTTGTTACTTTACTACTCCATAAAAGCTGTAGTGTTTGCTATTGCCCTGTTTGTTTCAACATTTTACATGCTCCATAACGCTCTAATCATAAGCTTTTTGTTAACAATGAAATCTGAGTGGAGAGTTCATAAGGGACAAAAGTCCTAGATCTGCAGGACAAAAAGTCGTTTACAACGGGAGCTGCAATTTACTATGATTTTACACTTTTTATTACCAGGATGAATGAGCTTTTTTCATTGCCCATGCTTCTTTTGTATTTAAATAACATCACATATTTTGCGGAGCTGCCCGGTACTTTAGCCTGGAAACCTGTGGATCGTGATGGAGAATTTTTGATTGAGATCGTGGATCGAATTGGCGTTCTAACATATTCAATTTGGACTTACATTCATTTGGACTTAAGCGTCTCAACTTTATTACGAGGTATGGTTATGAACCATGTGACAATTACCTGAATTACTGACTTACATATGATAGTTTGCTATACTTTTGTCATGTACCGTTTTCATTTCTAGATAGAGACGACGGCGAAGTCGTGTTTCACAGAATCACAGTTTCCACCGCTGTTACAATGGAAAAGAAACAGTAGCAGTTTCTCTAGAAGAGAGAATGAAATTGATTGCATCGGAAAGCCTTGGGGTCTCCTGCAAATTTTTCAATATCACTTTTTCAAATTACAGATCTGTACGATTTCAATAGCAAATCTTAAGCATATTACTTGTGCCTGAAATAACGAAACCGAAAAAGTCTTATTTAATATTGTAATTGGATTTCAGATGATTGGTCTTATCATTACATACGCCATTGTTGTGTACGAAATCACCCGAAACCCATGAGAAACGCAAGGGGGTATATATACTAGGTTCGGAGCATCAGACACTTTTGACCAAAATTCCGCCATATTGAATTATGACGTAGACTCCAGCGGTTAGCATTACCAGCATAGGATATTCCTCTCCGTGTTTTAAATCGTCCGATTGATCATGAAAATCAATTCATGGCGTGAGAATTAGCCAAAATTGTGCATGTCAACAAGGAACAAGCTGATTTTTACGCTGGTGCCTACGTCACAATCATCATCATCATCATCACCTACAGATTTTTGATGTGCTTTGTTGATGTGCCGTGGGTTGGAGAAACGCAACCGTCTGTGTCGTCACCAAAACTAGATGACTTTCTTGAAGTTGGTTCTTAAAGAAAAATCTATATAATACAGAAATCTGTATGTAATGGTATGTAATCGTAGTAAATAAATAACAATGAACAAAATAGTAAAGTATTTTAGATGAATTTTATTACTGCTAACACTCAAAGTAACAAAACTTTTGTACGATTAATTATTCATTTTAATTATGTTAAAAGCTACATAAAAATCCCAACTGTTCCTTGAAAGCGTGTTCCAACTTGAAGGGTTAATTTTTAGAATTCACGAATGATGGATAAACAGTTAGGTCATTTCGATGACCCTTGGTCAGTAACGACGAAACCCATAGGGATGCTCCAATTGTATCACATCCACTTGTCTAATTCTCTTTTTCAAAGTCGCTAACAATTGGGGTGAAACTGTGTCCGCTTCCACTGTGATGCTTAGTTTCTCCAGTCGGGGCAGTTTGAGAAAGCCGTGAAGAATTGACCTTTCGCTAAGTTTTGTCGGAATCATGTCGGTGAGAGAAATACAATTTTGCATTTCTTCGTTGCGGTTGTATCGATGATTTTCCATTACGAAGGAGCGCAATTCTGTAATGAATTTCAATGATGCGCATAAAAATTGAAAACATGGGCTAATTTTATGGGCTAATATTTTTTTAAACTAGTGCCTTTTAAATCCGTTATATCCGACTGAGGCTTGACCAGTTGGTGCTCCTTAAACTTGAATGTCATATTCACCAGCTTGTCATCACTTCCGGTCACCCCACAAACCCCATCATCATTCAGAGCGCTCTTCTGCACAACCAAGTGCTTCAACCTTTTCCAATATTTGCAAACCATCCGGAACGTTTCATTTGTCAACGGCATTTCCAGCACTTGTACGTTAGGCATCCAGCACACCAAATTTAGCATGTTGCACGGAGTACAGTCAAAGTCGTAACGAAAATCATGGAGGAATTCCAGTTTAACATGCTCCGTTGACTTGATGGCCTCTTTGAACATGTATCTATCCAGGGCTCGGGATCTTAACGGATTGATCACATGAAGCAGGGCCAGATTTGGAGTGAACTTTAAGAATTCCAGGCTTGAGAAGCTTCCTCCTGTTATGATCAACTCCTTCAAGGAGTCCATGACCAGACTAGGGAAGGTTAGAGCCGGGGATTCGCACAGAGAGTCGCGAAGTTTCAGCTTTTGCAAGGTGCCCCGATACAGACCAAATAAGTTATTAAACTGGTGTCGATTGGCTTCTCCTCGAAAAAGGCGAGCATCCAGACAGAGTGACTCGAGGGGCAACTTGGAGCTATCTAGCAGGTCGCTTATGCCGATTGTTGGCTGATCTCTCCCGGGATTTTGGTCACTGGTGGAAAGCAAATGGAACGAAACGTGCAATACATTACCTTAATTTCCAAGTTAGTTAGTAAAATGATTTCTGAGATAGCAAATTATAAAAAATCGTACAGTCCAGCGACATGGATGTCTAATGACTTCAATGGCATCACTTGTTCATTGTTCATTCGGAGAGTTTTGATGCAACCCATCATTTTTACCAGTTCATTTTCCCAGTTTGCAAGCGGATACGGTGAGAAAAGTTCAAGGCTCTGTCAAAAGATTGATTTTATTATTTTCATATTTCACTTTGTTGATGAATTGCGCTGTTAATTTAGGATCCAACCGTCATATTTGGGTATTGAGACAACAGCTCCATCCAGCCTATCTTTGGCATGCAATAGAGGAAGCTGAGGCTCCCCAGGCTTCCATTCTGGTCATTCATCCTATTACAAGTACCGGGATCACTGGTTTCTAGCTCCACAGCTCCATCAAACTGGCAAGAAAATTTGAAGTTTTTCACGTTTGGCGTGTGCTTGCAAAGGATAACGTCCTTGTAAACTCCAAAGTCGTGAAGCCGGCAGCCAAATAATTGCAGCTCTGTTATCCACGCCCCGCAGTCCATCCAAAACTGCTTCATCCTATTGCTGGGACCACAGCCTAGATCTCGAAAGAATAACAGCTTAAAACGGCTATAGGGCCAACCAGAGAGTGACAGGTCATTGCTACTACTACTCCTTTTGTACGTTTCCACGAAGGAGGTCAAGGTCATGTGCTTGTTTCGTTCGAAAACTGCATCGCGAGAGTGTTCATAGAGAGTTATTGGACCAACCTTTGCACTCCAGAATGGGGTGGAAACCTGAAGCCAATATTTGCAAACTAAACGACATTGGGAGATGTCCTTCACGGAGAAGTACTTGAAAAGGTTTTCGAGAATCTAAGAAAGCAGTGACGGGGAACATGGAGTTTTTCATATTCGCGTAAAGATGAACGTGGAAATAAAAAAGTTGCATGTTAATGCATTGCGCATAATTATATGGCTTACTAGAGGATTGAAAAGGACACGCTCCTGATTTGAGACATTATTTTGAGATGCCATTTTTATGTGCTTCTTATATATGTTCAACGGTTTTTAATAATAAATACATAAATAGTGCGAAATCACTTGGTAGGAATTGGGATTTTATGAAACCCACTTTGACAGAAGACTATTAGTGTTTTTTGAACAACTTGGACATTTTCTGAATTATGCAAATTAATTATGCTTTGTCATTAATCTGATTTTCATGTTTTTAATGAATCAGTCTACTGTTATTTTCAAAGTAGCATGGCAATTTGCAAGGGTTAAAATTTTATTTACCTTCAAATTCAATTTTATTTCAATCTTATGTGGTAGGCATCCGCCTCCACTTTTATTTCACAGCAGGAAGTTTTGAAAGTAATACAAAAATAAATATATTTGATTTTTCATCGTTTTATTAACTTGCACCACCTTTCTGTTGCCTCCACCATTTCTACTGCTACCCTTAAGATACGGCGTTGGCTTCGTTTCCTTTTCCCGGATAATCAAAGCATTGTACGTGTTTATCTGATGATACTGCACATGAACCCAACTACGATTTCTAGCAGCGATACCATTGTTGCTTGTAGCTGTCATAATTGTGATTACTGTACATTAATGTATAGGTATATTGCTGACACCATTATTATATAGGTTAGTATAAAAGCCAAACGTTATACGAGAATGAATGAACTAGTTTGCCCCAACCAAAGTAAAGTTTCTAATTTATTTGTATAATAATAATCTAATGCAACTTTTAATCTTTCATTGCTTGTGAAGTGTTGTGATAATGAGAAAATTTCACAGCCAGATTCTAAAAAATAGATATTTATATCTCATGATTTGTATTTTTTTCAAAGTCATGCGTATAATTTGGAATGCATGAAAAATGATAATATTTTTCAATTAAATGTTATATGTTTGGTTATGTGTCATCGCTTATCATTTGAATATTATAGTCCTAAAAAGCTTAGTCGAACTTTTATTAATGGTTTGGGAAGGGAAATCATTTTTTGCTACAATTTACGAAGTGATTCATATCAGCTTTTTATGGGAGCAATTGCGTATGTACGTATGACATAGTACGTGATGAATACTATGATTTTGGAACAACCTCATACAATTGTAACACGCCATAACATCTCAAAGTGGGAGTGGGAACAATAATCTCGAGTTTGTAAGACAAAATTTTATATCTTGAACATCCATCATCCTTATTATTATCCGGCGTTTGCAAATTATTCAGTGCCGCCTACCTGGAGAGTTGCTTTTACTTATTAAAAGGCAAAGCAAAATCCTGACCGTCTGATTGATTAGTGGGTGAGTGAGCAACTTAAAGAAATTAGGATAATAGCACTAATCCTGAGAACATAAATTATTTTAAATGCTGTGGATGTCCG
>CM023199.3:19541693-19557613 GCA_004115045.4 Sinella curviseta | reverse complement strand
AAGTAAACTACTTTGAGTTGAGGTGGAGTTTTCCCACCAAAATTTAAATTTAGACGTAATCGAGCATGCTGAAAACGATTCTTCCATCTAAAAGTGCTCAATGTCATGTCCGTGGTGGCTACGGTCGCACACGGTGCGTGGTGTGGGATGGCTTGATGTTAAAAAATGTCAAAAAAAATTATTTGCAATTCTGATAGAGAATGAAAAGTTGACCATATTTTGTACAAGGACCCTTAACGAGTTCTAAGATATAAGGTTACTACGGTGCGTCACTTGTGAGTTGAGGAATTGGTGAGAAAATGTGTAAAATTTTTACTGTAGTTAGTATTGCAACGGTATTACCAAAATGTATAGGAGCAGTATATCCCAAATGTATGGGAGTAGTATAGCCAAAATGCATGGGGGATTACAATTTGACAGAAGTTCAAAAGCAATCATGCGTCAACTACCAGGCTATCAGAGTTTATGATAATGGTAATGTTGACGCATGATTGTTTATGACGTTCTGTCAAATTGTAATCCCCCATGCATTTTGGCTATACTACTCCCATACATTTGGGATATACTGCTCCTATACATTTTGGTAATACCGTTGCAATACTAACTACAGTAAAAATTTTACACATTTTCTCACCAATTCCTCAACTCACAAGTGACGCACCGTAGTAACCTTATATCTTAGAACTCGTTAAGGGTCCTTGTACAAAATATGGTCAACTTTTCATTCTCTATCAGAATTGCAAATAATTTTTTTTGACATTTTTTAACATCAAGCCATCCCACACCACGCACCGTGTGCGACCGTAGCCACCACGGACATGACATTGAGCACTTTTAGATGGAAGAATCGTTTTCAGCATGCTCGATTACGTCTAAATTTAAATTTTGGTGGGAAAAGTCCACCTCAACTCAAAGTAGTTTACTTGTGAGCAACTGCTCCTCACGTTATGCTGTGTACACACTTGGTATAACGGTATCGATTTTGACTCGAGAGAGAGAGAGAGAGAGAGAGAGAGAGAGAGAGAGAGAGAGAGAGAGAGAGAGAGAGAGAGCAGAAACTGTTGTGCATAATTTTGCTTCTTGAATGCTTGCATAGTGATAGTACATATACATATGCGCTTATAAAACGTGCATGAAATGCATTCACAATTCACATGCTGGCTAATTGCCTTGCATCTTGTCGTAGGTAAATACATAGTTAAAAATCTACTACCTGAAAATTAAATTGTGGGAAAGTTGATCTACTATTTGATTACATACAAATAACTTTAAACCTTACAATTTTGTATGATTCCTTGTACATATAACAATAACTGGCAAAATAATGACCAGCCTCAATGCAACAAGTTACAAGTATTGGAAATCCAACATAGAAATTCGGTACTAAAAAGTTATCTCTAAGGCTTGAAGCCGAAGCCGAATGCCATACATGCAAAAATTATCATCATGGTGAAAGGTGAAGGGAGGCCGTAATTGAATCAGTATTATAAAGTCAATGTAATTTAGCTAGTAGGTATTATGAAGTTGTAATGCTTTCGGATAATTTTGTGACGTTTTTAAGATCAAAATAGTCAACTTGTAATGCAACAAAAAACCTGGATTCTTAGGCACGGTAACAAACAAACAGTTACAAACAGTGCAGCTTATTTCCATCATTTGATAAAAGAAGGACAGTATTTGAGACTTTTAAGCTTGCAAGCATATATAAGTGTATTTTGTTTAGGAAACATGAATTTTCGTTGGAAGCTATAGAGAGATCCATGATGACCATGCGATCCGTATTTAGTTCAGGTACCGGAATGGAGTACGAAGAGCAAATAAACTCTTTATTATAGAATTTATAAAATTTCTGTAAAAACACTCCTGACGTGTAAAAATATAACATTAAGCAGTTGTGGTAGACGTGGCAGGTTCAAGGTCACCAACAATTAATGGTGAAATGTACGTTTTTGCATATAAATAAAACTAATGCATAGTTCTTTTTTGCAGACAACACGAATAAAAAATGTTTTGGATTAAAAATGAAGATGCACCATACTAATTGTTCGTAGTGATCAGAAAATGTTAAACATTATTTTCCTCATATATTATTATCGTTTAATAGCTTGTGTAGAACATAAAAGCTCGTCGCAGATACGTTTAAGTACTCATATAATCGTTTTGTACCACACACGCATTCAAAATCATGAAGCGTATAGTTTGCATGTTTCATGCAACTCCAACAAGTCAGTTTTAAAAGCTCTCAACAAGCAATAAATACAACAGCGCAGCGGAGAGAGTGATTGATTAGTCGATATATTATAAGCACCGCATTTTAAATGGTTAGTAGTCAGTTGCGACTTGCTTGACGTGGATTGTAAGGTTTTTCAGTTAATACTCGAGTGTGACCGTTGCTACAAAATATTTGACCTAAGTCATTATTTACATAATCTAAAGATTCGAAATGGAATACGAATTAAAAGTCCTCGGATATTATATTCAGAGTCATAATTGCAAAGAGGACGGTCACGCCGGAACCTCTCTGGAAGACTTGGTGGCGCAGGGACATGAAAGTAAACTTCCGTTACTGAATCGTGAGCGCCTGGACTCGCACTTGAGTGGTAAAGGGGATGGTGTACCAGAATCAACAATAATGCATGCCATTGTTTCCGACGGACCTGATAAGGTCACTTGGTCACCAACAGCAAGATTTTTTCACCTCATGTCAGAAGCAGGAAAATTTCAGGAACTAGAAATTCCTCAGGATAGGTAATTGCAGTATGTAGTTTAATTGTGCATTTCCAATTTAACAAACTCGAGTTTGTGGATCCACATTCTTGATGTTGAAAGTGATGATAAATTACCATTTCAGATTGCTCATAACGGCAAATCGCAAAAATATTCAGAGAATCATTGAGTTTTTACAAGACAGTTTCATCACAAGACTTGAGATGAAGATAAAAATAAAAAATCGTGAGTATGGACGGGACCTGACTTTAGCATACGCAGATAAGAGTCAGCAGAATTTATATTTGACTCGCCTAGCAAACAGTAAACTGCGTGGTCACCACTATAACGCATATCTGGTTGATGGTAACGGTAAGATATCCTGTTCAAGTAACCGTAAGTTATTGGGAAAATGATTTTCAACAACAAAATGTTATTCAGATGAACAAGCGGGCGCGGAAAGGAGAAAGTTTACTTTGTTTTCAATTCACGCCTTGACGATAAAAGACGCCTGTTTCATCTACGAGGCAGAAATAGATGCAGTGGAACGAAATGCGAGCTCTTCTGAAGGAGATGCTTCTCATCAATATGCTATATTGGAGATTAAAACGCATTACAATGAACGCTCAGTGGTTGCTACTTTTGAGGCTTACACGGAACTTTCCCAGGAACAAGAGCTACTTCAACAAAGAAATGAAACTACGGAAAATACGACAAAGTTTAAAAAATTGCCAAATTGATTGCATTGATGAGATTTGCTCAATTCTGTCTACTTTAAAGAGTTCATCGTTTTATATAATTGTGTTGATAATAGAATGAAAGAGCTAAGGAAATTGAATCACAATTTGTCACTTCCTTTCTTGCAAGGAGAGCTGGGGTGTGTACGCAAGTTCATTTACGGATTTTTAAGAAATAATAAAATGGCGGCTCGTGAACTTCCTTGCTACCAGGTATGCTGGTTTTTATTAGTTTGTGACGATAAATTTTGTTTACATATCAAAGGCGAATAATTTACTTTCAAAATTTTCAGGGAACGCTTCTAAGATACGAGATCAAATATTTACATGATTTTGTTAAAATCATTCGAAATACCAGCGTCGCTAGTACAGCACGGAATGAATGGGAATACTGGGAATTCACAAAGTTTGAAAACACGGTGGAACTAAACAAAGTGACTCGTGTAAGTAACTACAATTAGATTATAAAATTTCTTAGGCGTTGTGACATAATGCGAATGAGACTCATATTTTTGCTACAGGAATTACAAGCAAAAGTTGAACTAGGATCAACGGAAAATATTAACCAAGAGTGATAAACCAAGTTTTACTGCAATAGCGTACTTAATAATTGCGTTAGAAATTTTAATTCTGCATTACTACTGCCGGTGATTTAACTGACTTCAATTTAATCTGTAACTGTTCCAATCCACACAATTTCCAGTAATAAGAACTTTTTGGGGGTACATAATAATAAATTTTATCGATTCCTCTTTTGTTTCTGCCCATGGTCCAAGATCATTTCCGACGCTTTATCCGCTATCATGTACACAACAGCATTAATATTGCTATTTGGTATCTCTGGAATTATGGAAGCGTCTACTACTCGAAGTCCTTGAGTTTTGAGTACTCTGTAAAAAAAGAATTTACACTGACTCATAGGATTACATCAACTTTAGGCAAGACGTAGACTACTTATTTACACTATTTAGTAGTTTGCTTAGGAGTTTCCCATTTCACAACATATGCATACCTAACAAGTAAACTACTTTGAGTTGAGGTGGACTTTTCCCACCAAAATTTAAATTTAGACGTAATCGAGCATGCTGAAAACGATTCTTCCATCTAAAAGTGCTCAATGTCATGTCCGTGGTGGCTACGGTCGCACACGGTGCGTGGTGTGGGATGGCTTGATGTTAAAAAATGTCAAAAAAAATTATTTGCAATTCTGATAGAGAATGAAAAGTTGACCATATTTTGTACAAGGACCCTTAACGAGTTCTAAGATATAAGGTTACTACGGTGCGTCACTTGTGAGTTGAGGAATTGGTGAGAAAATGTGTAAAATTTTTACTGTAGTTAGTATTGCAACGGTATTACCAAAATGTATAGGAGCAGTATATCCCAAATGTATGGGAGTAGTATAGCCAAAATGCATGGGGGATTACAATTTGACAGAACGTCATAAACAATCATGCGTCAACATTACCATTATCATAAACTCTGATAGCCTGGTAGTTGACGCATGATTGCTTTTCAACTTCTGTCAAATTGTAATCCCTACTAATGCATTTTGGCTATACTACTCCCATACATTTGGGATATACTGCTCCTATACATTTTGGTAATACCGTTGCAATACTAACTACAGTAAAAAATTTTACGTTTTCTCACCAATTCATCCACTCCCAAATGACGCACCGTAGTAACCTTATATCTTAGAACTCGTTAAGGGTCCTTGTACAAAATATGGTCAACTTTTCATTCTCTATCAGAATTGCAAATAATTTTTTTTGACATTTTTTAACATCAAGCCATCCCACACCACGCACCGTGTGCGACCGTAGCCACCACGGACATGACATTGAGCACTTTTAGATGGAAGAATCGTTTTCAGCATGCTCGATTACGTCTAAATTTAAATTTTGGTGGGAAAACTCCACCTCAACTCAAAGTAGTTTACTTGTCAGTCGGATATAACGGATTTAAAAGGCACTAGTTAAAAAAATATTAGCCCATAAAATTAGCCCATGTTTTCAATTTTTATGCGCATCATTGAAATTCATTACAGAATTGCGCTCCTTCGTAATGGAAAATCATCGATACAACCGCAACGAAGAAATGCAAAATTGTATTTCTCTCACCGACATGATTCCGACAAAACTTAGCGAAAGGTCAATTTTTCACGGCTTTCTCAAACTGCCCCGACTAGAGAAACTAAGCATCACAGTGGAAGCGGAAACAGTTTCACCCCAATTGTTGGCAACTTTGAAAAAGAGAATTAGACAAGTGGATGTGATACAATTGGAGCATCCCTATGGGTTTCGTCGTAACTGACCAAGGGTCATCGAAATGACCTAACTGTTTATCCATCATTCGTGAATTCTAAAAATTAACCCTTCAAGTTGGAACACGCTTTCAAGGAACAGTTGGGATTTTTATGTAGCTTTTAACATAATTAAAATGAATAATTAATAGTACAAAAATTTTGTTACTTTGTGTGTTAGCAGTAATAAAATTCATCTAAAATACTTTACTATTTTGTTCATTGTTATTTATTTACTACGATTACATACCATTACATATTATATAGATTTTTCTTTAAGAACCAACTTCAAGAAAGTCATCTAGTTTTGGTGACGACACAGACGGTTGCGTTTCTCATGGGTTTCGGGTGACTTCGTACACAACAATAGCGTATGTAATGATAATACCAATCATCTGAAATCCAATTCAATATTAAATAAGACTTTTTCGGTTTCGTTATTTCAGGCACAAGTTATAAGCTTAAGATTTGCTATTGAAATCGTACAGATCTGTAATTTGAAAAAGTGATATTGAAAAATTTGCAGGAGACCCCAAGGCTTTCCGAATCCACTTCACTTATAAATGCAATCAATTTCATTCTCTCTTCTAGAGAAACTGCTACTGTTTCTTTTCCATTGTAACAGCGGTGGAAACTGTACGCCCACGACTTCACCGTCGTCTCTATCTAGAAATGAAAACGGTACATGACAAAAGTATAGCAATCTATCATAAGTCAGTAATTCAGGTAATTGTAACATGGTTCATAATATTATAACCATGCCTCGTGATGAAGTTGAGACGCGTAAGTCCAAATGAATGTAATGCAAATGGAATAAGTCAAGACACCGATTCGATCCACAATCTCAATCAAAAATTCCCCATCACGATCCACAGGTTTCCAGGCTAAAGTACCGGGCAGCTCCGCAAAATATGTGATGTTATTTAAATACAAAAGAAGCATGGGCAATGACAAAAGCTCATTCATTCTGGTCATAAAAAGTGTAAAGTCATAGTAAATTGCAGCTCCCGTTGTAAACGACTTTTTGTCCTGCAGATCTAGTGAACCCTTTTGAACTCTCCACACAGATTTCATTGTTAACAAAAAGCTTATGATTAGAGCGTTATGGAGCATGTAAAATGTTGAAACAAACAGGGCAATAGCAAACACTACAGCTTTTATGGAGTAGTAAATTAACAAGGGCGAAAAAGAATTGGCGTTTTCTTCCAGAGGAATCCCAAGTAAATTCAACACAAAATCTGCATGGTATTTTGCATGCATATTCACTGTTCTGAATGACGACCCAAACAGTCGATTGAAAAGGTAGTAAGCGATAATTATTATAGAGTTGAAATAAATATACTTTCTGTTTTGAACAGTAGCAGTAAAGCGATGTGTGTCATTGACAAAGCGCAAAAATGGTGCTTGACGCTTCCAGAGAAAGTAAATCATGTTTGAAAATAGCAAGAAAGCTGCCAAGTTTTCCAAGAATTTTAAGAGATTTACAATATTTCCAGGATTGGTTTTGAAAACAAATACGGATTGAACAACTTGGTAGAACGAGGGATATAAAGCATAAATATGCGCGAGAACACAAATGCATTTTCTAAACGGGTTGGTACAAAGGAGGAAAGAGCTGGTTTTGGAGTTCCATGTTAAATGGAATGGAATTAACTGGAGGGACGAGTAGAAATTGAATACGAGAGATATGTAGCAGCAGTTACAACATCTTTCCATTATTGCACATTTGTTTCTACAACTTTGTCGTTCAAACTCTTGCTTCAAAGTTTACTACTTTACAAATACAAAGAATTCAATAAAATATTTTAAAATGCGCAAGAAAAACAAGGATATCAGACTCAACTTTCACTCAAAACTGAAATTAATTCAATTTTATGTTTTAATGACAAAAATGTTGGTATGAAAGGTATGCGTCTAATCTTATTCCATCGTCACTTTTTGAAGTTATCTATTAGGTTATTGACTAGAGACTAGGTGCAAAAAAGATTCCACATTGATGTAAGTAATAGGTAATATTGTTAGTAGGAAAAATAGTATTTAATTTGCACATTTTTTTGTTACATTAGTGGTCACAGAAAACGATTACTTATCGGAACTAAAGATGATATGTATAATATGCATCAAGATACTGTTTTGTCGTAGAAAAATTTATTTACAAAAAATGTAAGATACGTGTGACGAAGACTTCGTCACGAAGTGCGCGTGCGGTGAATTGCGATTAGGTGCGTGTGTAATGTGTATACTAAGCATTCATGAATACCTAATGTGAATTAATGATAATTTTATAAGAGGATGTATTTGTTAGCCAATTGTTGAAGCACAATGGCATACGTGACAATCAATCCAACAGTCTGTACATAAAATGAAAAACAAAGCAATCAATATAATGTTGTTTGTAGGCTTCTCAATTATTAAATTGATGTGGCACTGTTTATAGCTCATCTCTTTTAATTCTACTTACAGCCCCAAACTTTCCATATGTCACGACAAAGAATTTACAGGACACTCCCAACTCATCCGTTTCCACCTCTCTAGTAAATGAAATTAATTTCATTCGCTGAACAAACTCAAGACTCGCCGCATGCTTCTGTTTCCACTGATTATAGTTTACAGTATCAAGAGGATCTGTGTGGTGAAATCTATTAATCCACGACCTCATTGTAGTCTGTATCTGCAAAAGAATCCCATTTTCTTACCTTAGAAATTTAATGTTTAATTAATATAACGGTAAATGTTTCTGTTAGTACGTCAGAATGAATTTGAGATGACATTGTTCAAATTAGTGTGGTAACCAAGGTATAGAATATCATGTACGCACTGCCAATAAGCTTGTCGATAGAGCTGCACTCGCTACAGCCCAATTTTACCGGAAGGGCTGCAAAGCTGCTTAGATTGTTAAGATAAGTGAGCAGCATGGGAACGGTAAACAATTCGTTGAACTGCTGCATACAATGCTTCATTTCAGAGTACAGGGAAATTCCCTAAAAATTCGAAATACTCATCTTATTCCAAATTATCTGGCCACCATGATTAGCTTGCGTGAGTAAACCTATATACCAATTTTACCATTTCAAGAGATAGTCCATGTTGAACAAAGTGAGTCCGATATGACGCCCAAACTTGTTCAATCCCTAGCAAAACGCTGACAATGATTCCGTGCTGAAACATTTGGAATGCTGTTACAATTGTGAGGAAGGTTGTAGCAAACCATTTAATGACTTGATGCAAGTAATACAAATAAAATGGCAGTTCGTTTCCGACTGCATTTCCCAACCCAAGAACTCTGAATATGAAATTCGCACAACTTTCCCCGTTCATTTGGCCGTCACGGTATATTATCTCCAAACCAATTTTTATAAGGAAATTGACCGCACAAAAGCCTACGCAAATCAAATACAAACGCTTATTTTCATGATGCTTTCCTGACTTGTCATGAGCTGCACCCTGGATGAATGGATGGATTGTATTGATCATTTTGATGAAGCAGGGTTGGCGTGCCCACATAAAGTAAACTTGGTAAAATATCATGCCGATGAAGATGGAACTGTCCAGGATTTGGTACATTACCATGAGGTCGCCAGGATTTTCAGAAAGCCGGGTAAATGTGTTTCCCCAAAATTCGAAACACGGGGTGGCAGCAAAAGCATGAAGTATTCCACATAATACCTGTATTTATACGAGATGGTTTGTAAAAATGTAAAACGTACAATTTAAAAATTTAAATGAAAGTATACCTACCTAAATACATACCTTACGAAACGGCGAGGATTTTGTTGAAAAGGATCCTTCGTCATTACTCCACACCAAACGATATGGTACCAGCTTTATTTTCGAATAAATGTTAACCAAAACTGTGATGTGATTGTACTTCAAATGGTCATTGTATTGGGGAGTCAACGTCATCATTATTACAGACAGTTCCGCATTTACGATGAACCTATTGAATGGCCTGAAGTCGGCAAGAAGTCAGGACAAACTGATGATGTCTAATTTATTTCGAACACTCAAGGAGTAAAACTGGTGTATACAATAACGAAACGATGAATGAAGTCATAGATAATGTATTACCTAAACGAGTAATAATGTAATATTTTTTTTTGAAAATAAACATTTTGCCTTATTATATCAATCATTTTACCAAAATAATATGTACTGTCAACCAATTTATCTGATTTAACTGTAAGTTGCGTTCTCCAGAAGATTATAATTTGACATAACTTGTTTTTGGTTTAACCTTGAATAAATTGACCTACAAGACAGGTGCGACATTCTATTCCCCAGAAACGCCACTATAAACTAACTACATCATCATATAATATGATAAAGTTGACATTATTATGTGTGGGTGGTTTAATAAAATTAAGCAGTTAAGATTTGTAGGTAAATTGATGCACAACTATGCCATAAGTGACCATGAGACCGAGCATCTGAATTACAAGATAAAAAGTTGGACTAATTTTCTAGCAATTGATTGGCCATTTATGAGAATCAATACAATTACCGTACGTACATTGGAGAAGGCGCTGTAAGAGATGGTAAAGAATTTGCACGACACCCCAAGATCATCCGTTTCAATCTCGGCCATAAAAGAAAGTAATTTGACTCTATCTTCGATCGTTATTGTAGCAACCATATTAGCTTGCTTTGCTTTCTCCAGATACACATTTTGGTCTCGGTGGTGAAAGCTGTACACCCATTCCCTCATAGTAGTTTGTATCTGCAAGTATACATATTTAAGCTGTAAGGCATGAAATAAACATGAAGCTATTTTTTATATAAAACTTGTCGCACTACCTCAGAGTGAATTTCTGAGGACGTCCACCAAATGAAAATTGTGTAGACCAAATAGAGAAGCGCGTCCGCCTTTTCAGCCATGCTTTGAACTGCACTGCAAGCGTGGCAATCCGCAATGTTTTTCACAGACACCGATACGAATGTTAAATTTGTCAGGTAAATGAAGAGCAAGGGGGCTGAGAACAATTGATTAAAGTCCTTCATGAAACACCTCATCTCAGAATATGTGATCACACCCTTAAAATAGAACAAATCATGCGTAATACATTTCAATTTTACAGCGGTTCTTATAAGCTATGTAATAATCTTAACGAATACCCCTTCGAAGGACAATCCAGGTCGTTTTATTTGCCCCTGAAAGTTTCGCCAGACAAGCCTTACGCCAAGCAACGTGCACATAATCAAGCCGTGCTGGATCATGTACATTGACACTGCCAGAAAGAAGGCCAGGGTTGTTCCAAACTTAACTGTGTAGTACAAGCAGGAAAGATAAAATGGCCAGCATCCAGAAGGACTTGGATTATCTACCACTTCCAAGCCCAAACTATCCAGTAAATTAATTACCACCTGTGCGCTGTGCTCTCCTTTCATTAAGGAGCGTTCTATGCCCCTATAACCGACTATTCGGTAAGTCATCACATTCGAAATGAACAGTGCCATGAACCACGAATACTTTTGCATCTTTTTGAGCTCCATGGCTGTAAAATAATTGAACATTCTGTTTATCAATGCGACAAAGAATATTTGTCGTCGCCACACAAAGTAAATCATGTAGACAAGAAGGAGCACGCTGGATGAACCGTCAAATAGACGAAAAAAGACGACAACATCCTCAGCGTTCTCTTGTAGCTCGGAAATAGGTCGCAACAGCCATTCTAATGATGGGGTTATCGCAATCACGTGGAGAATCCAACACAGAATCTTCGCACAATCGTATTCGTCATTAGTGTTAAGTTAAAGATATTAAACATTGAGGTTTAAAAGTGTTATACATATTATATTGTTACCTTTTTAAATGGAGAGCTTTTCAAAAAGATGGTATTGCAGTTTTTGTCCCAAATGAACGAGTATGGCATCACCTGTAGGTAGGAGTAAAATCTTAAGATGATTTCAATGCAATTACATGTAGACTGTCTTTTCTCTGGTTTTTGGTTCTGCTGAAGAAAAGCATTTCGGTTTTGAATGGGAGTTACGCAGTAAGCCGTCACCATTTTGGATTTTAAAGACTTAAGCAACAATGAAAGAGGAATGTTTAGTCGAGCTTTTCATGATAACCGCTAGCGCGAAAATGTCGTGTTGCTAGTAATGCCATTTATTTCACACTAGCTGCTTGAATGTTTCATTTGTTAGAGTTTGTCGCGCGTGCAATAAATCCATTTAGATGATGATAAGATAAAAAGATACAGTGCTGATGGTAAATATTGTCTTTGTTTCAAGTCTACCAAGTGGGCGATGAAAATTTTTTGTATTAGTTGATTATCATGACCATGACCTCTTCATATTAAGCGGATAGGAATAGCCAAACTTTGCAGATCTTATTCCATTATTGTTCAGCTTAATAATATGTTGTTCCGATGGGGTAAAATGCGACATGTTATATTTATGGAGTAAAACATTCAGTGCGTCCATTGATAACTCGAAATGCGTGTAGATACGTAAATATGTGAAAATGCACTTTATTAATACGTAAATACTATAAAGGCATGAAATCAACAGTAACTGTAAATATATTTACACATATCCATTAAAATCAGATGTAACAAAAAAATCATTAATACATATTTACAGTTAACTTCTTACACAAGGAACCAATTCATACGAAAGCCTATGACAAAATTAAAAACACTAAAGCCCTTCATTTAATGGATATTAGTATAAGATTTTAAAGAATATGCATTACCAATATTGTACTTTCCTTAGGTACCTATTAATTGTAGTATGTACATAAGCAGATACTGAAGTAGATACCGCCTCATCTTCAGAGACAAAACTCCATCGTCAAAAAATTGAATGTGATAATAATCGCTTAGTCAAATCTGCAAAATCAAGAAGACATGATTAAAACAGGATAAATTATTTTTACTATTCTTATAAAATAATTAGATGAATGATTAAAAGTCATTTACGAACAGCGTTGCAGCTTTTTCCAGGTCCTCATCACAGAGATCAGAATAAGTGATGATTCTCTTCAAAGTTGGCATCCATTTATGGAACCTGATTCTCATTTCAACCGTGACAGGTTCAACCGACTCAATGCGGAACTCTTTGAGGTGCCTGGCCTTCACTCCTCTCATTACAGACTCATGTGTCCTGTGAATACAATTTGGTATGTACGGATAGGTTCTTTTTCCGTCACAAAAGTCATCCTTGGTTGTAAAACCACAGATGTGGAGAACTTCCAGGTTGGGTGTGTACTTCAAAAATTGCATGGTGGCCACCAAACAATCCGAAATGCGCAATACTTTCAACGAATCAAGCTGAGTGCGAAACGGAAAGCTTCCCAGTGCTTCCGAGCGACAGTAGAATCGATACGCGGCCACCTTTTTCAGAGTTCCTTTGTACAGTTGGAGAAGTGCGGCAAGCAGTTCGGGCTGAATACTGACGCCAAAATCCAGAGTCAAAGTTTCCAGTGGAAACTGCATAGCTTCAAGGGACCGGAGGAATGGTATCTCAATCCTCTGCTCTTCAAAAACGCTCCTGAAAATCATACATAGAATCACATTTAGAATCATAATCATCAATCACGAGATCATGAATTAATCACAATTAGAGCGCCTTAAAATTCGTTAGCGTGAAGTCGTATTTAAAAATTATTTTCTCACGCTCCAGCAATGTCCAATTTTTTGATGCGATATTTATTAACGTCGGCGCGACGAATGTTTCCCATGTTCGCAAATACTTTCTCGAGATGCGCGAAACCAGACAGAGGTCCTGATTGAGTGGCAACAGCGCGAAAATAATCATCGATTTGTAGGGCCTGTACACAAATAATAAATGCAATTTTTGAAGTAGATGTTGCGTTTATTAAATAAAAAAAAATGCAAATTCAATTATGGGGAAATAATAAGCATACCTTCAGTTTTGGGTATCGAAGAACAAGCTGACTCAAAAATTCCTGTTTATAATCATTGTTGATGTAAACATCGGATGGATTCATTATTTTTAAGCGAGTTAATTTCTCGTTCGTTTGTACACGGTCAGCGGCAATGGAGGCTTCCATGTTCCGAGTGAGTGAGGTGAAGGTCTTGGTGTCAAAGCAGTTACAAATGATGAGCGTCTTGAGCATGGGAGTCCGGCGATAAATGATATCCAAGAAGATGTCCAGTCCACAAGTCTCAACGTTCTTGAGCATCAGGAACCTCAGGCCAGGGCCATGCACCCTCCAAAACTCCTCCAGCGTCCTAGTCACCTTTACTCCTTCCATTCTCTTCAGTTTGAACACAACTTGTCGATGTGGGCTCGTCTCGTAGTTCTCGTCAGGATGCCGGACCAGCTTCTCCAGATCATTCAGATTTCTAACGTACAGTCTGGTTTTCTTGCGGAGTGGAGGGCTTGACCAGTCGTACCAGTCTTTGGAGACTAGGCGGCATGATTTCAAATCTTTTTCCGAAAGGTAGCTTCCGACCCAGTCTCCAATCTGAAATTTAAAAAATATATATATTACTAACTTTAATTACATAATTAAGTAAAGAAAAACTCATAAGTTTTCGAAATAATTAGCTGTTAAACGAAGTCCCCTGTTGTGAACTTACCACAGAAATATTTAGAGCACTCGTCATCCCGTTTGATTCTGTGTATCAAGGTCAATTTTATAACTAAAAGCTGTCAAGTCCTCGTGGTCCAGTTTTTAAGGCACTTATATGACCAACTTGTTGTCACTGAAGGATGGTGATTGGTGATAGTGCTTCAGACTCTATAGCAAACAGATTAATCAAAGACTGTTGTCAGATTTTTAATTAATTCCTGAACGTTACAGTTGGTGTGAACAGTTTGACTGTCATAATTTTCGCAAAAGGTTGTATAAAAGTATTTAATTTTAATTTTAATTAGCCTGAAACAGTCAAGGGTTAAAATATTTACTATTCATCTTTGAGGGTTTTTGAGAAAAACTTAGGATGTAATTGAGTGTAAAAAGTTGAAGTTTTGTATAGGTGGGCTGTTCTGTTGTGTTCAGTGTTCACTACTACGTACGAGTTAGTGAAGCCAGAGCTACACAAACTCGAAAATTTTTATATTTTGTAATTTGATTTTATTCATTCATCACGACACTAGTGCGTATTAAACAACAGCAATCATCATTCATATTATGTAACAATAATTTCTTACTTTTTAGTACCAGTTCATACAAGAGTTGCATGATATTGCAAGCAGGTATTGTTAGATGTTAGAAAACGTTGGTCCATATCCTGATTCCTGAAGTTCAGGACCTGAACACAACATTAGACGCTTTTGGATCGCAGATGTTGGCCAGGTTTGGAACGGAAACTATGGGGCACTGTGAGACTTCCGTAAAAATTATAAAATACTTTACGTCAGTGCTGTTAGAATTGAATTTACACTACAAAAAGCCAATCGTGACACCAGGGTTTTTTTGGAGTTCTTCATAATAACTGAAAGTTGTTTACTGACACTGGCGTTTCTTGAAAGCAGTTAACATTTAAAAATCTTGAAAGAAATTACGATTCTCAGGTGGATGTTGACTGGGAATGTTTGGACTGCGCATTTTCATGAAGCTGAATTCAGCTGTAATTTTGAAGTGAGAAAATAGATGCTTTGAAATATATTTACTTAAAGTGTGATCTGGATTCGTTAGTACTACTGGGGCAATGAGATACATACTTGGGTGAATATAATATGCTTTTAGAATTGGAATATCAACATGATATTCCAATTTTAACATTCACTCCCTTCTCCAGTGCCATAATTACCCGCGCATACCTACCTGATTTCCTCTTTATAATTGTTTATTTTATTTGTAAAGTTGTTTACATCATTCTTTCCTTTTTCAGACAAAAAGCTACCATTGTATTATTTATGATTAATGGTTTTTACATTTTTCCTTGAATTTTCTATTCTTTTCGATTCTGTCATATCTGTTTAAGTAAATAAACTTTTAATTAAGCATTTCAAGGCTTGGCTCTCATTATTTTCGATTATCAAAATCATTTCTCTGCTTTAAAATATTTTCGTTCATACGTTCCAATAATCTTTCACATATTTTTTGATTCTCTTGAGTACTGTTTGTGTAACTCTAACGAACTGTAAGATGAAGAACTTTGTTATATTTCTTATAGTGTTCATAATCATGTCCTTCGTCTCAGGAAATTCTCCAAAGGTATCAACTTTTAAAAAACATTCCGAAATGTCATTATACAGTT